>BLKM01000529.1:6106516-6120552 GCA_013340265.1 Coptotermes formosanus
TGTATGTATGTATGTATGTATGTATGTATGTATGTATGTATGTATGTATGTATGTATGTATGGATAATTTCCGTAAAATCAAAATCAAAAGTATCATAACCCAAACTTTATTGTAGTTTCAGGCTATGTGTTCCACATTGAAGGTTTCAAAATCCCAATGTGGAATGTAATTTCTGCGTTAAATTTTCATTACGTTACTGACCACTATGTAGCCTGCAGTTAATTGTTTAACTTATTTGGCGACAGTGTTTAAAGAGTATGGTTTGTAGAGCATCAATTTGAAGGGCGGTCGATTGTTATGACTCCCCAAACAAATAGTTATGCACTGTTGTCATGTGTAGTTACGTTGTTTGTCGTTGGTTTATTTCAGTTATCATAAGTTGCTGAGATTGTATAGCGTTCAGTGTCGGGATACTTAGTGTGTTGTAGTACAATGTCACATTTTCAATGAGACTATTAGGAGAAGGAGAAAGCTCACTCCGTGTAAGGAGGACCAAGTGTTGACCCCGGGATATCATAAGTACGAAGCAGAAGCCTTGTGTATCGGAAATTTGAGGTTGTCACGATGGCAATTACGAGGACTCTGTTTTTTGTATATGACGTCGTGTAGTTTGGTACGTAGGCACCAACACTTCGGAGAGGCATCCATTTTGAGGGAGGACTAATGCACTCGAACCCACAAGACAGAGGCCGCACATTTCCCCGGGGTATTGGTAACTGTGTATCAAGCTGGCATGCCTTTACAAACCCAGCAAGCTGCGGAATGTTAAGTATGAATTAGGGCTAACTATCGACGCTATTCTTAGCCGGATTAAATACGAGTATGACGATTGACCTATTCTAGAACCTCAGCTAGCTCACTGAGTTTCGAGATTAAAACTTTAATTTGCGTAACTGAGTGTTGGAAGTTTATGTGGTGAGAAATCTTCACAGGCAATGGGGCTGTGTCGGTTCATTTTCGATACGATTGGTGTGTGTGAAGTTATGTTTTTAATTATAATTGTGTTAAATATAAGCGTTTGGGAAGAGGGATTCAACAGTGCTATCAATATAGGAGGATTTCGTTTCTGTCATCACTTTTATTAACAAAAGGTCATAATTCTTGTCAAATCCTTTTGAGACACAGTCGTTGCTATAGTCCGAGACTCGGCTTTGCGAGCGCAGAAGTTGGCGGAATGTAGGAGAAGTGACATATCATGTAAGTCTGCCTCTGACAGTCGCAAAGTTGAGCCTCGAACTGCGTGTGTGCTGCCCGATATGATACATTCCAAAACTCTACTTTCTACCCACAGAATGTCTTTATATTTTTCTTATGATCCGTCCGTTTATTTGACTGAACAGTGTTATCTGGGTGAACTTTTAAATTGAGGCACGGTGTGCTTACCGTGCTGAATTTTTACATCATTTAGATGTGTGATACTAAAAGTATGTTCCGCGGAACCGTGGGGAACCTTGGGTGACTTCCAGGTTTTCCAGAAGCAAACTTGCCGTAGAGTTAAATTCTTAAATATAATTTTAATAAACTTTAATTGCATTTTATATTTTCCTCCCAATCTTTATGCATAATAGGCACCGAGTTTATCGACGGTGTTATTCACCAATAATAACATTTTGTTTTTCATAATTGTGCGTAAATATTTTCTTCCTTGAGTAAAAGTGTATATTGAAAAAGTTTTAATTAATTTGTCCGTCGGAAGGTAGTACAGTTTTACTCTACAGAGCCCGGCAAAAATTCTTATTTATTTGCAAGTGTTGCGAGTATAATGCGTCCGAAGACCGTCGGGGTAGATAAATGTCAGGCTTCAGATTTTTCGCTCTGTCCGTATTGGTTTTTGTGTGGCAGCGCTGTAGCGAGAGTACAATCTGCAGATGATTTTATGTGCGCTTGCGAAAGAATTGCAACATCCAGTTTTAACTTTGTCATGTCTGGTTGTCCGCACGGGCCAGCGCAGCTCCAACAGGACGAATTTTCATGAAATTTTGTATTGCGGAATTTTAAAACATCTGTCGAACAAAATACAGTTCGGTTAAATAGAACAAAAAGAACACACCGTACGTGAGTACCTCAGTCTATGTGTAATACCTTGCCATACACGAGACACGTACGAGAAATACTTGTATATTTGACCACGTAATGTAGCTTTCGTGGCGCCATGTAGGTGAGATTTTTATGCCCAGTAGTACGATAAAATTATAAACACAATGTTAGTATTTAACATAGTTATATAATATGGCGCCACATGTAATATATAAGATATATTGCGGTGTGACGTAATAATATATTGACTTAGTCTTCATTTTGTTACGTCCCGTTCCTGTGCTGTTATTGATTTTATTCGTCGTGCTATTTACGTGATGCATAATTGAGGAAATAAACGCGGAGTCACAATATGGTGTTTTTCTTTATCTGTGGGTATGAAATATGTTATATAAATTTTGAATATATCTACAAATTGTACACGAAATTTCGAAGGTTTCGTAGCATAGAGGCATATCAACCAGCTTATTCAAAACTGGGTTCGTGGGTCCAGGAGGTTGCTTAAGTTACAGTGAAAAATGTGAGAGATGGGTGTACCGTTTTGAGCAAAGGTTATTGTGCCACTGAGTAAATAAGAACGTCCTGTCAACTGTTGTGATGCTTTTATGAGAAACACACAGACCCCAGTTTTGTATTATGTCATACAGGCACGCTTGCTTAGGCCTGTTGTTTTTTGACAAGCTTTTACGTTTCCATAATGATTATTGGGTCGATTAGGTCAGTAGTGCACTTCTCAGTACAGTTTGATAAATTACGTGGTTATCTGTTTGCAAATGGAAGAGATTTTCTTTTGGAATGCTGTCAGTATATGGGGGTGGTGTGTAGATAAAGATCACCGACAAGTGTGAATCGGGTAAGCTGCGGCCCTGTTGTGGCTCTTCATAATTAAGTTAAGAAGAAACGAAGGAAGAGAGTAAACACTCAAATAAGTGTAGATAAACACAAGAAAGCTTCCTTGGAATAGGGACCAGCGTTACGAGATGAGCTACGGTAAAATACAGGCGCTCGGAAAACTAAGGAAGAATGTCGACGTAGATTAATTAGTGTTTCCAAGATTTGGATAAGGTAGCACGCGTAGTAGTCTGCACCGAATCACGGGCATTCGGTGATACCAATCGCGGCAGGTAGTTTCTGGCGAACAAAACTAAAAAAAAACACACAGGCCTAAGAGAAATGGAGTTGGGGGCGGGAACGTTGTTTTAACTTTCATTCTGTAACGTATCTGGGAAATAAGTATCAAGTGTTCAAGACATTCTTCGTGTCTACTTCAGACGTACGTGAAAGAGTGTAATGAACTGCAGTTACAAAATTCCAGCTCTCTGAATATGTTACAGATTCTTCAGACAAAACAGAAACATGTTCCCGACATCAAAATTACTGGAGCTGATACAAAACTGTTGTGAGACCACATACATTTATCTGCAGCTTCTCTGCTGACTGGTGTCGGAAATATACGAGAAAACTGTACCTGGAGAGACTTTTAAACAATGAACCATATACCGAGTGTACAGAAAGGAAATAAACACTGCCAGTAAGACGGTGTACATGGAAATGCTAATTAAAAGGAACATTGCGTTTCACATTCCGCGCGAGGGTCACTACTGGTGCTGTAATTTTGTATAAAATCCGCTTTAGAAAAGGCTCCTAGGGAAAAAGGGGAACCAGCTTCATAGGAAGAGAAAAGAAACGGAAAAAGCAGCAAAGGGGGAAGATAATGGAAAGAAAAATTACAAGGCCTATTGATCTTGTCTTGTAATAGTGTTTTAGTGAGCGCTTCTGTATGATAAACCAATGTTTTATAAGAGGAAGTGGTGGTATTTAATTTCATCATGTGTGTTGTTGGAAGAAAGAAAAGGAATTTTTGAACTTTGTGATGAAACACGAAGTAAGCAGGGGGCTAATGAGATCATCGCCTGCTTGGAAACGTTTTTGAGTGTCATATATACAGGAGCAAGTAATTTGGTTTTGTACTGAGACAACTGCCCAGACCAAAATCATAATTGTGTGGTAGCACGCATGCTACATACTGTAACTCTCATTTGAAACACGGGTCTCTTTTATGGATAGAAACGAAATTCTTGAAGCTGCGTAACAGGGAGTGTGATTCCATTCATTCTACAATTGCCAATGCATTGTTTATTCAAGGGACTGGCGTAACGCAATGACTCTGGCAAATAAAAAGATTGGGTCATAAGTGCGTCAATCTGTTCACATTCAAAGACTTCAAGGATTAGGGAAATTGCGATGCTAATCATCTGCCATGCTTTGCGTGGCTCCAAGCAGAATGGGAAGAATGTTCACTGCATTTAATTCAAGAAAAGCAACCCAAAGAACTGCTTAAGAAAACGTGAACATGAAGAAATAGAATACAGACAACTGGATGTGCTGGCAGCGAGAGGAGAGCGACAACAAAAACTTCAAACCCGGTTTCAACTTACAAATGAATACACTTCGTAAACATATTAAGGCTTTTAAAATATAAAACGTTTAAAAAGCGGATTTTATTCTTATTCTGTCCAGTATAGAACGAGTAGAATTATTCTCTTGATGGAGTTTGGAGTGTCTTGTTTTATTGGGCCATTGAGCGTACTGACTTCCGGTGTGACAAATAGTAAATATAAAGTTGCAAAATAGTTACGCTGTATTTCTCACAAAAGAAGATAAAGTCGAAATATTGTCTACTCACTGTTTTTTCCTTTGCTGATATCTGTGTTGGTTGCTGATATTCTGTACTGATAAGTAGTTGTCATTTCCCAGATTAGGTCATAATGAATCTGGCCTCTCTAGGGTTCTTCTTAAGCTATACCGTCAAACATTGATTTGTGAATGACTGTGTGTTTGTCATTCAGTTGCGTACCAGGCGTAGCCGCATTGTGTGTGCGAGATTTTTCAGTGGTATCCATGTACCTTAGTTACTGAACCTTTGATTTGACGGACGTAATATTGTCCGTTGAAGCAAATTGTTTGGTCGAAAATATTTTCGGCAGATTTCGACTGTCTTGAATTTATTCTGAATTCTTCGTAACATTCTTTAAATGTAGTGGAAAATGGCCTTTCAGTTTGTCCTGTATACATTGCAGTATCTGTAGGACAGCGTAATTTTAAACTCATTGCACTGGTGTGAACGTTGAGTTCGTTCTTTTTCCTAATAAAATTAACTACACCATGCTACAGGAAACTCACTTAAGGATAACACACAGGTTATCCGTATAAATTCATGAGATTGTTAGATGCCGGGTACCCAAGTAGGACGTTTGCAGTTACAAAAATTTTCCATTAAAATTCCGTAGGATTTATGCTAGTTTATGTGTAATATTTGTATTACGGTTTAGAATAGAAGATTTTTAATAGATGCACTATAAACGGAATTATTTTATTTTGTGATGGTTCATAAGTTTATTATTCTTAAGCTTGGTTCATTTCAAATTGTGTTTAAATACACGTTTTCGTAGTTCTATTGGAAAACAAATTTAATTCGAATATCTCTGCTTGTGGGATCCAGTGCTGTACACTGTTGTCGCCCTTTTATGTTTCGTGTGAGAACTGTTTAAAAGTGGAAAAGGAAGGAAGGGAAAGGAAGTTCCTTGTCTGAAGATATTGAACTTCCTTTTATGCATGTTAGGTAAATATACATAACGCCTAGGAGATGGTAGAAGGCAAGTGGAGTTCTGCAAGTTGGCGTGAAAGAGGGTGTGTGGTGTAACAGTTCCTGCGCATTCTTAGGACGTAGCGCAAATACTCTTACTTCGTGCCACTGTGCCTACCTTTCTGTCGTCTTGACATTGTGTCTCTTTCTGACAGCATATATTTTAGGCACAAAGAGGTTCTTCTATCGGCAATTCAAATTTATGCGTTTAAACCACACAGTATATAGCCTATATTATGTGATTTTAAGCAATTAGATTTTTTTCCTCTTATTCTGGATTATCCCTGTGAATGTTTTGTTTGGCTTACGTGACCTTCAGGCTTGCAACCGTGAAAAGAACATGTGCAAGAGTAACAGTGTACTTTGTGTTATAGGATTAACCATTATTTACGTTTATTACTACTCAGTACTCTAAACGTCGTTAAAAATTAAGATAAAGATTTTTCAAGGATACATCTCATCAGGAAGGTGAAATGTTCTTGAAACACAGCTACGTTTATAATACAGTATTAAGTTTCACAGAATAACTGTACTATGAAGCAATCTATACTACTTTGTAATGGTACGCTATGAACTTCCTTCGGCAAGGCAGACACTGCAGTACCGATCCATCATGTAAAGTATAACGGCAAAACAGTCAGCACTAGCCTTTCACAGGGCCAACACGTGTAATTCCTGATGGCCTCACCATATGGACAGCATCTGAAGAAAGGATGTATAGAAAAATTCTTCCCACAACTTTTTGTCTTTCCACAGAGCCCTTAAATTTGGCTTCTGTAACGATGCGTTGTAAGGTGTGTTATTTCGAGATTCTACGCCGTTATATACGCGTACTTTAATGTCTCCATGATAAAAAATGATTGTACGTAGTGAACTGGACATGACGTGGATGAGGCAGTTGCGATTTATATACAGACACTCCACGGCTTTTAGCCTAAGTGAAACTTCAAAGCTTCCCTGGATAGCCAGTGTCATAGTCGGGATTCGAGTACATTTATTTATTTGTGTATTTATTTATTTATTTATTTGTGCATTTATTTATTTGTGTATTTATTTATTTAAAGTTTAATGACCCTGGCTGTATCTCAGGCCGAATGGATGGATCACGTTGGAAGGACGCGGTTGTGACTTCATTATAGGTCCTGTCTCGGAAATTTAGAGACAGGGAAACCACTTAAATCCTGAATCAGTGCAGTCGATGTTCCGATCGAGATTAGAACCGGAAATATGAAGGACAGTATCGCCATAAAACATGCAGTTCTTCAGTTTGAGTCACTTTATATCACTTTTGCTCCCAGATTTACCTTATTCCTTGAATTGATCTTCATTTTCTAGTTCTGTTTAAAGTTTTTTCATCATGTGCCGTGCCCTGTGCGATGGGAACGCAACTGAACTTAAAAGCGTACAGAATTGTTGCAGTTCGCGCGAAGTTGGGCAACATTTTATTACATATGGTGTCACCATCTGCAGGCGAAATGTGGATATTACGCTCACAGCTGTGACAATGTGTGAGGACACAGGGAACTGAACAGGGCTGCTGTCTTTAGGCATTCATAACACAGCTACAGAAGTGCTTCTTTAACTGTGCCACTGTTAGAGGAAACCCGCCTCCGCCCTCATTTCGTCATAGGCTCATGCCCTATTAACGTATTGATTCTACACCCCTTCCTTCACCGCTTCACGCGCTGGGAATATGATTAATGTTATCAATATATAGTTTATGGTTTGTAGGCGCCAGCGCAAAGCAATTTGAAAATCAGATATAACCTTTGTCATATCTGTCCGTCTGTGTTATCCGTCAGCCCGGCTAATATTGGACAGATGGTCATGAAATTTTACATGGTGGAATTGTACATAAATCTGTAGAATGTAATCAGATTTGGTTAAAATCGAGCAGAAATAATACAGTCCACACAAAGACCTACTTATGTGTTATATGTCGCCGTTTACAAGATAGTTACACAAATATTGACCATCTTAATATAGCGTGACACCACGTGAGCGCGATTTTCGTGCCTGGTAGTTAGGGGAAAAAACAAGAGCTGTCACAATATTTATATGATGTGATTCTTAACACTTTAAGTTAATTACATAATATGGCGCCTCATGTGGCAGATAAGATTTGTTTTGGTGTAACATAAGTAATCGACTGACGTAGCCGTCTTGTTACGTCACGTTCCTGTAGAGTTGTCGACTGTCCTTCGTGCGATTTACATAGTGCATAGTTAAGAAAAATAGAAAATTCTTTCATAATGTTTAATAACAATCGCGCACGTCAAGCATCTAAGAATATAAATTTGCCTACCGGCTGCTTAAGAGATATTGTTTGTAAGTCTGCAATTATGCAATGATCCGGCTGGAGGAAAATCTGATTGTATGTACGAGTGATAAATGTGGTGTAGGCTAGACAAAAACTACGCATGCAGACCATGACGGTGGTGGTGGCGGCGGCGGCGGCGGCGGCGGCGGTGGCGGTGGCGGTGGCGGTGGCGGCGGCGGCGCGGTAGAGTATCGATAGCTCGGACTGAACGGGGCCGACGTTGCCTTGAATTACTGGAAAACTCCGACTACACGGATAACGACAATTTATAACGCATAAATACGTAGGCCTATATACTATGAAATACATAATGTATTACTACGTATTATGCGTTTTTTATAGAATGTGTGTACAACAGCACAACAGTAGGTAGTAATACAATATACACTAATTTTTTTTGTAAATAAAGACAAAACTTTTCTCTCACTTAAGACGTAAGAAAAAGACGTCAAGGCATCGGAAACCCCAAAAGCTGGGACTCGGAGAATCGACGCTGTATTCTAATAATATATTTCTGTAGTGGATCTACAGTTGTGAGCAGTACCAAAAATTGTGGTCGCAGTAGATTAAATGGTGTAACTCTTTGAGAAAGGTTCAGCATACAAAGCTTGGAATGCGCCTGTCAGTAATACGTTATATGTGCATGTCCTATCTTATTTCTATTCTGTCGGTTTATAAAGACTTAAAAAAGTAAAAACTTGGCCTATTGCTCTTTAGCTTTGTGTGTGTGCGTGTGTGTGTGTGCGCGCGCGTATGTGTGTGTATCTAATAAATCACAAAATATTCGTTCATACTAAAGATATTCTTCCGAATTGATCAATTTTTTGCGATTCTTTTATGAGCAACACACCGAAACATATATAAAATCAAAATGAAATAGATAAATGCTCTAAATATTGTGAGCTAAAAGACCTCGTATTAAAAGTCCCCATTCACAATTGAAATACAAAGACCCAAGCCTGCGCTCTACAACTGAACACCTACCCCCTCCAGCCCTACTTCCTTTATCTTCCCCTCCGTGTGCTGCTTCAGTCACGGCGAAGACGCTGAAAGTTGTTTCTGTGTATTTTGTTATTAACCTGTTATTCTGACGTTCCATTGGTGGCTCTGTTAATCTGACTTTCCATTGGTGGCTGTGAGCAAGCTGTTTTAATAACGAAGTAACAGTTGAACTGGAATTCGGGAAAGACAACTTGTTATAGATACTTCCGAAATTTTTGGCGCCACGACCATGGCGACCTGGCGCCCGGCATTTTCCGATCCCCGCGTGAATTGACTGTCGTTATATTTCCGACATAGTTTAAGGCCGATCATGGTGTCAGATGTTGATTTCTAGGTACGAATGTCGAGTTTAAGTCGGTGATAAGCTCCGAATTTTGTAGCTGATTAGATTTCAAAAGTACTTGAAAAACCGTAACTCGACTAAAAAACCGAAGCGTTACATTAAAATTGGGAGACAAAATTATGGTACATCTTAGAGTAGTTTTCACGATGGGGGTTGGTTGCGTCATGCAATAAATAAAGTACGAAAGTGAAGGCGCTAGAATGGTTGTTATTAGAAGTAAGTGTTACTGTGTATGTCCACCTTAACATTGTCAGATTTGTGCAAGTGCCAACACCCCCGGCATCCCCATCCCATAGCTGTTCTGTCCACTGCATCTAACTGGGATCTCTGCTAATCCAATATGGACCTCACTGTCCTCTATAGAGGAACTTCTGTACTACTCATTTGTGGGTAAAGAAAAACGATGAAGTTGGTTCGTTCTCGAAGTTTCGCCGCAATTAGCACAATTGTTTGAAACTTCTTAGCGTGGTTTGCGGACGGCTAACAGACTTATAGCTTGTTATACCGTGTCAGTGTGTTCAGTTATAAACTTCCAGACAGTTTTTCAATTTTCGTCCAACTTGCTACGAACGTATAGGCAGTTAATTGTTGTTAAATCCTTTTGACAGACATTGCTAACATGGCAGTCTGCGAAATCCTGGGTACTGTTAATCTGCCACCAATCATTTTCTGATTCTGAAAATGTTTGTAAACAACAGAGTGTGTCTTTGAAACTTACGCGTCTGCTTTTTTTATTACGTCTGTCGCTCAGCGTCGCGGAAGACTGGTCGACACTGCTGTTTCTTATTCTGTAGACTGCGAGTTCGTATCTCGGTCTTGATATCGCCTGATATGAATGAACGTTTTCGTGATATCACTCGTAATGAAGAAAATGCTGCATAGTACGAAGTTACTTGTTTCCAAAGTTTTACACATAACAGTGTTGAAAACATCATTAGCCTTTTAAAGCCTAGCGGTAACTTTGCGTACGACCAGGTTTAACATTCAAAAATTCTACGTGGTGCCCACATTGCGTTTATGTGTTTTGTGTGGATCTCAGAACAAACAGCAACTTTTGTCTTATACAGCACTATATGATTGGTTTTCATAACCAAAGTGGAGAGTGTTTACAGCGCGGTACGCACAGAGTACTTATATAAAACGGATGCGCTTCGTCTTTAGAGGGTTAGTATACACAGAAATGTGCTACAACTGCATGGTTAGTGACTCACTCGCCTAATTTAGATCAAAAGGTATAATCTTTTTGCTTTATTTAATTTCATCTGCGACATCCTAAAGTTTTTATTTTATTCTTCATAATTCTAATGTACTATTCATCAGCCGATTTCAGTAGCTGATTTCGGCTGAGGGGTAAATCACGCTAAACATTTCATATCATCGTGTCTACAAGATCTGTGTTTTTTAAATTTCCGTTTGCGGGGCTACCGGGCTGCAGCCCCCACCCTTTGGCTGCGTCCCTGAGCTGTGTTATAATATGTCGTATGTCTTGTATTTAGAATACGCCCGTGGTTTGAATTTTATTTCTTTTTCAGCGAAGTACTCCCGCACACTTTTCATTTTCTCGTTGCATCTTTCCAGGTAACAATATTTATGTTTAGTCGTCGTCGTCGTCATCATCATCATCATCATCGTCGTCGTCGTTGTCGTCGTCATCGGTGCTACAACTCATACAGTCTTGGCTTCCTTCAGAAGTTTCCTCCATTCTTCGCGATTCATGGCTGTTGCACACCAACTCCTTATTCCCAGCATCCTTGCATCTTTTCCGACATCGTCTCTCCACCTCTTCCCACTTTTCTTGGTCCTTCCGGTTACATAATATCAGTCTCCTAGGCGTAGAATTGTCCTCCATTCTTGTAACATGACCAGCCCATCGTAGTCTTGCAATTCTTATTATAGCAGACAGTCTGAGCTCATTGAAAAGATCATAGAGTCCGTTGATATATCTACACCTCCACTGGTCACTGTCCTTAACAGGGCCATATATTCTTCGAAGAATTTTGCGTTCAAGCACATCCACCATTTTCTCGTCCATTCGGGATAGTGTCCAGCACTCTGTCCCGTACCAAGCTATTGGACTACCAGCGTCTTATATAGTTAAATCTTTGTAATTCTGGATATAAAATTAGATTTAAAGTGTTTCTGGAGCAAATAGATGTTATTTAACATCTATTTGCTATTGGAATTCTATTTTGAACTTCTTCTGTTATATTATTATCCTTAGTAAGTACTGTACTTAAGTAGGTAAAAGTATGTACATGTTCAAAAGTGTATGGCTGTATTTCCAAAACAGGTATGTCGATGAATCTTCTTGTGTTCGTAGCCATATATTTTGTTTTATTCTCCTTTATTCTGAGCCCAATCCTCACAGCTGCACTTTCTAATGAGCGAAATTCTTATACCAAGTCTTTACGTGTTCTAGCTATTAGAACTACTTCATCTGCATAAGCAATTATTTGCACTGATTTTGCAAAAATATGTCCGCTAGTCTGTATACGCAGATCTGTGATTCTCTTTTGTAGGGCTATGTTAAAAAGGAGACATGCTCAAGCATCTCCTTGCCTCAATCCATTCGTTACATCTAGTGGATCAGAGCAGTTCTGCAAACGCATACTAGAGGATGTGTTCTCCATTGTTGCTGTCACCATTGTGGCCAACTTCTCTGGTATGCCTAGTTCCTTCATCACTTTATACAGCTGCCTTCTGATGGCCGAATCATATGCTGCTTTGAAGTCAATAAAGAGGAAATGTATTTTAGCCTTACTTTCATGTGCCCTTTATAAAATGTGTCTTATGACGAATAGGGCATCAGTTGATTTACCTTTTCGGAAACCATACTGATATGATCAAATTTTTGCTTCAGTATGTGAGAGCAAGCGTGCATAAATAATATTAGACAGAACTTTATATGCTGTATTTAGTAATGATATGCCCCTATAATTTGCATATTCCAGATATAACCCTTCTTATGTATTGGGCATATTATGTTTCTTTTCCACTCATCTGCTTTCTTCTCTTGTGCCTATACCTTCCTGAGCAGCTCATAAATTTGTTTTGTTAGGCTTTCTCCACCAAACTTCACTAATTCAGATGGAATTGTGTCTATACCAGGAGATATATTGTTCTTCATGTTACGGAGTGCGCGTCCTCCATTGTCAGTTCAGAGACTTGTGTTTAGTGGTACTGATAATGTAATGATGTTTACACGTACATATTTACCTAAAAGAAAATTTTTAGTATGTGCTGTACACTTCTAGATAACTTGTAACAGTTCAATGTACTCCAGCGCGCAGTGTAATACTTCTCGCTGTCATAAGTGAAACAACTCTCATCGATGGTAAATTAACAAGCATCTCGGAGACTCCCTTCGTCCATCGAGCTGTCTGAGTAATTCTTCTTCAGTTACAGCGTATCGGACAGTGCGTACAGTTTTTTTTTTGTTATCCCTGTAAGCAGTTCCAAATACAGGCATGCACATTATGCAGTTTGAAAGAATTTTTGTTCCTCGTCACGTACACTTTTACCAGACTCCCAGATAATCTCCATGGGGTGCATTATGCAGTGATAAGAAGGGAGATGCAGAATTGTGTGACATTGCTCTGCAACTGCGTGATCTACCGCATATCAGCAGTACTTTCCTGTAGATGACGTCATTATTTCAACCCCTTCCAATTTGTCATGTCGGCAACATATTCCAACCCATGATTTTTAAAGTCATGTTATCTGATCTTCCCGCCGTGACATGTTAGGAACTCGCAAATTCGCACTGTGTTAGGGGGAACTGTCAGTCGCAATTAGACTGTTAGGTTGCAGCGTGGATAATACTGACAGAATGCATGCTAAAAATACCTCACCCTTACAAAACACTAATCACCAACAAATGCACAAAGAGAGTTATATCGTTAATCGTAACACACTCCTACATATTTCGACCCTGCTGGGTCATCTTCAGGGAGAACTTTCCGTTACTGCACATTCTCACTGAACTATAAAGTGCAACCCTAGTGTAACGGTAACGGAAAGTTCTCCCTGAAGATGACCCAGCAGGGTCGAAACATGTAGGAGTGTGTTACGATTGACGATATAACTCACTTTGTTCATTTGTTGGTGATTAGTGTTTTGTATGATATAGTGCACGGACATGGAACACATTAAACCTCACCCTTAATTTCCTCCTGATATTTTCGCGTTGATTTAGACTCGAAAACTAACAAACCGCCATCAATAAAACCAAAGTCCCTGCCAGTGTGAACATTAGTGAGCCTCATGCCTTTCCCATTTGTTTTTCAGACAAGTGGAAAGACCCGATGCGTAGGCTCGCGCCTTACTCTTTACAGCGGAGTCCACCGCAGCGTCAGTAGTCGTCAGTTCTCTTACTCTGTCACTCGGTTACTTGGCAAGGTCTTCTTGGATATAATGAGATATAGCCAGCATAACTGTAAATCGTACCGCATATAATTATCTGTAGCAGTATTAAATGGTGTGCATTTTTGTACAAATCCAGTGTTTCACACAGTAATATTTGTAACTCTAGTCTTTTTCTCTCAACTTGTCATATGCAATATACAGTCATCAAGGGCATGTAAAATACAAGATGTATCCAGAAGAAGGTAATATTATATGTGTTTATATATATATGTGTGTGTGTGTGTGTGTGTGTGTATGTATGTATGTATGTATGTGTGTGTGT
>BLKM01000529.1:6120560-6159938 GCA_013340265.1 Coptotermes formosanus
TGTGTGTGTGTGTGTGTGTGTGTGTGTTCGCGCGCGCGCATTTGGTGGACGTAACGAATAGAGCAGAATCCGCTTTTAAAGACATCGGTTTATATGACACCACAAGTATAGCGTCAGATATTCTATGGTGCCAATTCGTCACTGTTAACCATAACATTATGCCGCTTGGTTATAACGACACTCGTTAATAAAGACAGAAAACATTCAGTCCCATTCATGACGTTATAACTGAGTTCAACTGTACTTACATGTTACCAGTGCTTCCTCGTGTTATTACCACCTTTGACAAATCTGCTGTATAGTCTCCCCGCGACATAGTAGTATATAAATCGTACTTTAAATGTACAGTATAAATATGGCACTCTTATAGACCCTTTTACCAAATCATTAGTGGAGTTATTACCGCCTGCTCTGCAATCTCCCCAAAACTGTGGAAAATATCGTATAAATCAACACATATGCACAGTACCAACATGACACTTGAATGTGTCTCCTAGAAACCCTTTTACCAAGCCTTGGACTGAGTTATTAATGTCTTGTAAAAACCATGTACAGTCTTCACAAACACTGGACAGCACCTTACAAATCCCACATATGCAGAGTATGAATATGACACTTGCGTGTCTGTCTCTTGTAAACCCCACTACCAAGACCATGGGCTGAGTTATTTCCACAGCAGATTTACAGTCTCCACTCACCACTGGAAGACAGTCATATTGCATAATCTTCAAAATCCTTGAGTGATACGGTGTAAATCGCATACAAACCCACTAGACCAACGCACTCTTCAAATTTTCCGGGCTTATCACACACACAGCACCAATCATTCGTTCGTCCGCGTTTGTCGTGACCCTTGTATGTGCACAAAAATACTGCATTGCCATGCTGGTCTCTTACGAACATCTGTTCACTTCAGCGTCTAACACGCGAGTAACCTAGTCCTTTTTTCTTCCATCGCGCCGCCGTTTCCCGTGTCTTTCCTTCACATTCCACTACAAGCATTCGAGTTGACGGTGTGATCGCGGATAAACTGTACTCGGCGAAATTTGTCACAGACACGTGTCCCTCTTTCACCCAGGTTTCATCCTCAGACAATTTTCTGACGGTCGCTGCGAATACCTTTCATTTGGCATAAATATTTTCGTCACCACAATACAATATCGTCTTTCCCCATTACTGTTTTCATCTGCTGCATCTTAAAAAATTGAAAATCTATGTCTTTCAGCAGTCTGTACAATGTTGATCAACTGAAGTTGGCTAGTTCGCCGTCGGAACTTAGGAACTGTAACATTTTGGCCAAAGTAAGTGGTTTATTTTGGAATAAGAATGCATGGTGTTTTCTTCGATTTGCGTTTTAATGAGAGCGTCATACTTGTCGACTCTTTGTTTACGTTCGTATGTCTTACTTGGTCTTTTCAGTCCGCTTAAATTTCGAATGCTGTTTTAATTTTGTGCACAGTAAGTAACAGACATGCCACAAATCGCACTGGTAAGAGTTTCAATTATGTTATTAACCCTTTAAAGACGAAGCGTATCTGTTTTATATAAGGACTCAGTGCGTACCGCGCTGTAAACACTCTCCACTTCGGTTATAAAAACCAGTCTCTTAATGTTTTATAAGGCAAAAGTTGCTGTTTGTTCTGAGATCCGTACAAAACACATAAACACAATGTGGGCACCACGTAGAATTTTTTAATGTTAAACCTGGTGGTATGTAAAGTTACCGCTAGGCTTTAAAAGGTTGAGACTATTTGATATGATCACTCTCTGACCATGTTGCAATGGCTTTCCTCTTTTATGCTTGACCACACTTGACGATCCACCTTACGCTTTCCTTTTCACGACACAATCTGTAACTGATATACTTTGTGAACGTATTATTGTACAGCAATGACCACGTATTCGATATAAACACAGTTATCTCATATCAGACGTCTGAAATACCTTTGTGAAGACAATACTTGTGTATATGGTTACGTAATACAACAGTCAGTATTTATATATTCCGAATATTACAAATCCTGCGTGGCAGTTGAGAAATTACTTATTGTAAATACGTCATACAGTCTTCTGTAGACAATGACTGCCAGCGGATGAGATGACAGCTGTCCTGAGCGGGTGAAGGCGAAATGACGTATACAAAGCGCCTGACCATATGACGTCTGTTCAGTAATTGGTTTTCTAAAATATCTAATGCTATCCTGTTGCGCGAAGTGTAGTTCATTTTTAGTGCTGAGTGGGATGAGAGAATACCATGTCTTGCAAACAATAAAATACGAGTAGTGTCCTGTTTCAGTATATTATTCTTGCGGGTGCCAAACTTGACTCAGACTCCATGTGTCAGCCTACTAGCGCCATGATATTCAAGTCTCTGACGGTGCTCTAGATGCATTCAGTAGAGACTCCTCGTGGTTTTACGTAGTTTGCCTGAACGATGTATAAATTTATATATAAGGCTACGACGCCTCTGCTGCCATTGTGTATGTCAGGAAGTAGTTACGAACAGAAGCAGAAGTTGCAGCAGCAGTGGTGTCTTGAGTCTGTGTCATGCTACCCACATTTGCCGAAAAATACCTCTCAGACTTCACCGCTGCTTAGATGTTTTGCTGCCAGTTTCTTTGACGTAGGACTTAAGTAGCCGTCTGTGTAGAACTTCTCAAGCGGCTGGGATTGCGCGTGTTTCACCCAATTCATTTTATGTTAGTGTCCGTGAAACGTAAGGAGGTCATTCCATTCTGTGTCAATTCCCATGCTGTCTGCTTCTTCTTAGCTCAGTTTGTAGTTCCCGGAGGGGTGTTCTTCATTAGAATTTTACTCTGCAATGAATATAATGAGAATACGGTAAAAACTATGTATTAAACCTTGTATATTTTCTGCACATTCGAACAGTAAATCCAAATTCCTGTATACTTAATTATCTGCCCTTGTGTGGGGGGGATGTAACTGTATAATTGCATAGGGATTGTAAAATAAGGTTCTGAATCCCCTGGTAAACGAAGTTCATGAAATAGTATTTGTTGGGGAAAGCTTGGGCAAACCTCCAGGGATGGAAGGTCACTTCGTGAATACAGACAGAAATTATGAACGTAGAGATCATTTTTCGTTTAGCAGAGATTGAAGTAGGATCTTTTCAGTGAAGTATAGACCATATGAAAAAGTATCATGTCATATTTTAGGTTCTCGCAGCGATGAATGTTAAGATGTTGCTGAATGTGACGTATTGTAGTTTGGTAGTTTTATACCAACGTTTTGGAAGAGCGTGTGGAATCCATTTTCAGGGCGGAAAGTAACGGATGATGTTCCCTCTCGAATTACTTTCGCGATGCATATAGCAAAGCGTCTTTGTCTTAATGTAAAATGTCTATTATTGTTGCCTGCTTTTAACTGAAATTGTAATATGTTAATAAATTTTAGTAGAACTTCCAAATATCAAATTTCATCAAAATCATTTCTGCTGTTCAGTAATTTTTACATATTGCCAGAGGGAGAAACAGGCGTAGCGGATTCAATAGGGAAACCAAAAGCCTCCAACATGTGCTTTGGCAGTCATAATATTCGCATGAATTGATCTAACAACGTTTTATCTGCGCAGTCTCATAGAAAATTATGGGAACTAAAACAGATAAACGATATCTCTGTTACTGCCATAAAATCAATCAACCTCGGGGATTGTGCTCGGTAATTAATACTGATCAAAAGTTCTGATCTTCATTACTGTTTGGATGATGCAAATTGCTGCCAGTATTTTGTAACAAAGGGCTGTATGAAAATTGTACCAGTGTTGTGTTAATGAACATGAATCTTTCCTTCCCTGTTACAGTAAACTGTATGTTCTGTTTAGTTGGCAGGCCTGTGGTGTATCCACATCCAGGCAACTGAAGCCACTGGCATGGCCACTTTTATAATTCCTCGGGTTTATTACACTCTCAGCTTCTCAGAAAAATGGTGTCTGAAACGAGTGACATGTTTTGCATCCATGTTACACGATTTATTGTGGAGTGAAATCAACCTAGTCAATACAGCTCACTAATTTTAATGTGGGCCATCCCATTCTGCAGATATCAATAATGTAATGGAAGTTTAAATAACCGTACAGCGCAACACCAATTTAACGTATGTATTTAGATGTTATAAAACACACTACATGTTTCGGCCTTGGTTGGGTATCTTGAGCTGTGAACGTAGTGCACCTTTAATACAGGTTAACAACATAATGTTAACCTGTTAGCCGAAACATGTAATGTGTGTTTTATAACATCTAAATATACATATTAAATTGGTGTTGTGCTGTACGGTTATTTAAACTTCCATTACATTATTAATTCACTAAACACCATTATGATCTTTACAGACCACATGAAGTAATATTTAAAATAAACGTATGAAAAGTCTGGAACGTAGTAGGCATAATAAGTGTTACAACAACAACAACAATAATAATAATAATAATAATAATAATAACAAAGGTGATGCCAGTAATAATGGGCAACTGGAACCATTTCAGAATCCTTTAGAAAATCCTTGAGCAGCATATCAGGAAAGCGCGATATCAAGGAACTACAGAGAACAGCTGTATTGGGCACAGCACACATACTTCGGAAAGTGCAAATGTAGAAGCACAAAAGAGTTTAATATTGAAGACAGCGTTATATGCACCATTAACAGTACGCGCAGAGTAGCTGCGACACTGTATACCCTAGAAACATGGTTTGTTTCAGGTATATTAGTGTGAATACCCTGCATTTGGAGATGATGATGATGATAAGCATGAATGTCAATGCTTTAAAATTTTCATATTTGGTACAAATCCAGCTTGTGACACTTTCACCAGACTGGACGAGGTCACATCTGAAGACTGTAATTTTCATAGTCACGTGCTCACCGCTGTGACAACCTCGCCTCTCACCTACCAGATTGTCTTAGAATGAAAGAAAGTGAAATTTTGACCTAGTTTTAGCTAAATATCCCCTGTGGCAAAGGTAAATTTGTCCCTTCGCTTAATTAAACATCATGCAACAAATTATATGGGGGAGTGGAGGTGTAGACCCATGCATTCTACACCTCCGCACTAGATGGTTGAAACCATCGGCCTTATACTTTGGCCGTTTAACCCCAGGGAAGAGCCCCTCGTAATGTCTGAATGCGAGGTTTTGGGCCCCAAAGCCGGTCTGGACGCTTTTAAGAATCAAGGAATAACCTGTCGAAGCTGGGAATAAAACCGCTTTTCCATAATCATTCAGGCCATGGCCATGAACTAGAATATTTCGGGTCTACTCTTCTGGTGTTGGTTATAACTCTGAACATGTAATTTTTGTTAACACAATTTAAGCCCAACCATTAAACTTACATTTAGGAGAATTATACGGAAACAGATGCAGTACTTATCCTAAGGTTTATGCAAGAAAAATGGTAAGATTGTTTTGGGCATGCTGTCGAAAATGTGATCAGTTTAGTGACCAAGAATGCCATAGATAATGTTGACGTATGTAAATATTTAAAGGTGTGTTTATGAATTTGGGCGCGGCCTTCCGAGTTGTCTTCCTTCAGGAAATTCTGCAACCAAACTAAATGTCTCGAACAGATGACCCTGACTTATACTTAGGATATTTCAGCAACAAATTTAGGCCAGAAGTCTGTGTATGCTGAGAAATTTTTAATGTATTTTCAGTCCCATCCGATCTCTTTTAAGGCTTCGTGCCTCAAATTCAAATTAGGTTATGGCCGCTTCGTTCCTGATCATTTGAATTCATTATACACTTTTCATTCTAACTTATCATTCTACTTACTCAAGTAATCTAAGCTGCTGCAAGTGTCTTTATGTAAATTCTAAATGCATAAAAATGAACTCTTGATGTGTATTTTCATGTTCTTAAAATACAGAAACAAGTATTTGAGTTACAGCAGTGCAACGAGGGACTTTGAAGTGGGGGGAGGGGGGACACAAGACGGGTTTGAAGACAAGATGGAAACTACAGAAACTGAATTCAGGAATACAAAATTATCCTCTGGCTCAAAGTTGGATGCACCCAGAGGCTACAGAATCGAGAAACTTTGCTGTCCCTCTGGACCACCTCTATTTAGATACACCTCAAGATGGGGGTGAAAGTTTTTATCCATAACTGTACTATAAAACTACTGCTTGTAGGTAACTGAGTACGGCCCTGGAGGCTAACTGTTCTAAACTCAGTTTCAACCCACTTATCATGTTTAGTAATAAACTCAGACGCAAAGTAATCATCACCTGCGATGTGACGCCTTGAACCACGGTACAGTTGCCAGCGTTCTGGGGAGACCGCCTACCGGTACGGTAGACGAAACCGTGATGATGGTAGACGAGACGTTTCTTCTGAAACGTCCATACTTATCTACCCGTCTGCACGGTATCACGTACAATGAGGCAGGCGTTCCCATTGTCACAGCTGTGAAAAACGCAAATCCGGGAAGCGTGTGTGAATTTATCTCTGTATGTAACAAAGCACTGCACCCTGAAGGTGTAGAGGGCGTGCATGCTTGCTTACTTCATTAGATGGAGGTGAGTCGCAGCTTAACGGCCCGGCCGCTTTATCCCCCGGTACAGAGACACGAGCACTCATTTGTTATGAGGCTGAGTGGACCCCGAAGCCAGCCTTCGTTCTGTGATAAAAGCCTGCTGACCTTCCGGCAATCAAACACCGATTCCCCGTTCGTCCAGCCCGTAACACGTGCCAACTTACCTGTCCCAGGCTCTATTTGCTAAGTAAATATCTTTATTTTTTATTTTATGTGTAATCGTAAACACAGAGTGGTTGGATATGTTAACAAAACCAGCAAATGCACATAGGTGTATGAAAGTGCGAGTATATAATACACAGCATATACCTCTTACATGTTTCGGCCGAAACATGTAGGAAGTATACGTTGTGTATAATATAGGCCTGCTTCCATACACTTACGTACATGTGTTGGTTTTGCTGTAATATCTAATTGCTCAGTACACGGTTATGACTCATTTAAAATTGAAAGGTTAATTTTAGTACTGACTTATTATTTTATTCTTTTTCTTTGCAGGTAGGAGTGCGTTTCGAATTAACTGCAGTCTTCAAGTGCGTACGTACTGTACATTGCGTTTGACTGACAATCCTATCCATGTTGTGCATGATGTATCTCATAATCACTGGCTTTTCTGCTGAATTACTTTATTTTTAAAAAGATCAGTAAGAGAAATGTAGCGCAATATCTCGCCTAGCCGTGAATGTAAAATATTTGTCTTTTTAACAGTACAAATTTACACATTATTATGGAAATGAGCTACATGAGAACCAATATGAGAAGGCCGATTAAAATGCTGCATGAACTATTACACTTTATGTGTGATGTTCAATAATACATCTATTGCATGCTGAAATAGACGTAATCGAGGTGTCGAAATGGCTATACATGAACCGTAAAATAATTAACAGCGTCTGAGTGATAAACGGGGCAATGAAACGCATGCATATGCATGGGTTTTGTAATTTGTTTCAAGTGTTTGTTTTCGCCTTTAATGGACCAGATACATGCGTTGTTAGTTAAAACACTTTACGACGTTAAGTTAACCTCGCAGCGGTGTTTTTCATCAGAGGTATGTTAGTCGATTTTTGTGTACTTCTCACTAATCAATTAAAGTAGGTAATTTTACACAAATTGTGCCAATTATTTTGTATGTAAATTTTGAACATCTTACTCAGATATTGTTTTTTTAATTGGGCTATACGAGTATTCCTTGGTTCTTGCTATTAGTTTTTCCTTTTTCTCTCAATTCTTATGTTTTAAAGGGAGATGTTTTATGTTTTAGCTGTAAGGTTATCGTACGTCTGTAAATATTTTGTACACAGTAAGCCCTCGTTAAATGAGACCTTGCCTTGCGAGTATGCGCTAAAAGGCCGAGACATACACGTAACTTCCCCTGTTAAGTGAGTCGAACCATGTCACTACTTCGGGTTCGAAGCAAGTATGTTGTCTGCTGGCTGGTTGAAGTGCGTTTCTCTCGTACAGCCTCGCTGTTGGCGCCTGATAAAATATAAGCCTGCGGTAAATATCATTCTACATGGCGTAACATTTCAGAACGTTCAGCAAAATCGCAGTGAGAACCTCAAATCTTGCAATGTCGAAGTGATTTTCTTGCCACCCAACATCAGCCCAATTCTGCAGCCGTTGGGTGAAGGCGTAAGAGTAATTTTCAAGGCGTATTGTTTAAAACTTGTCATGAAGTCACTCTTTCAAACTCTGACGGGGCAAGCAAGTCATCATTACAAGAATTATGGAATAAATAGGCCTACAACAAAGATACGGAAAGAGATAATGTTCCTTCAGTCTGGGACAAAGTTAAACGTAAATTAGCCTTGATGCCAACATTCTGTATGATTTCACGAGCTTCAACGAGGCCATAAAAAGTGTTAAAATTGTGAATTAGGCAGTCGAAATCTGGGTGTGAAGGAGCTGTCAGAAAGGGCATTTAGAAAGTTTTAACCTCTTACATTAAAAACGTTTGCTTTGAGAACTTCAACTCCACAATCGATGAACATACCAATGCCTAAAACGCCACAGTAGTAAAACTATTAAATTCCAGAGTCCTTTCGCGATTGTTCACACATGGGAAGCATCAACATCATTTTCGGGAGAAAATGATCCAAACTGGTAAAGGTTTGCTTTCAGTCTTAACCTCAATATTTCCCTTGTTGCTACAGAAAATTGTACAAAACGTGAAAAAACAGGCTGCCAGACCGCATGTGGGGAAAAAATTACTTCGAGCCTCAGCCTTATACATAAAATTTGGCTAAAGGTGTGCACGCTGATGTACCTTCGGGTGAAGACACAAACGACACTTCGTAAGTTGTCAGGTATTGAGAGTCGTCGGCTACCATAACCACGTAACTGATGACCACTTCTGCTTTTGTTAGAAAGAAAGCTTAGTGAATAATTGGCTGCATGGTTTAAATAACATTAATAAATAATATTTGATAAATAATCACTTTGTATTAATTCATGTCATATTTATTCCTCGTCAGTACTGTAGAAGTCATCCAAATTAATTCTCAGTTTCTTCCAAAAACTGCCCAAAAAATAAACTCAAAGAGCTTGAATTAGAAAGAAAACATTGGTGAATTTTACTTTTTGTAACATGTACTTAGCAATTTATGAAGCTTAACCATTAAAATACATCAGAAAAATACTCAGGATAAAATATTTTTGTCCATTTACAAGCGCATTGGCGAATCTGAGAATTGTCCATGCATTCCAGTGGGAATTCAACGTCGTTTTTGCGAATCTTAGCATACGAACAGAAATTTTTGAACCACTTGTGATGGTGTAAGTAGGTCTTGTTGTTATTAATTAATACAGACTACTTGTACGTAGCTTAGAAGATACTAACGACATGCTCGAACTTTGCCGGTGTTAGTAACGATTCACACGTTGTATACAATTACAACGTGTAACAAATCTGCCAATATTGAAAACATCAATCACTCTCGATTATCTGCACTCACTGCCGATTTATTACTATTGACTTCTATCAGTTACTGCCGATTAATGTTACCTACTGGTAATTATCGTCTCCATGGGCTGCTCCAATGCTTCTTTTTTAGGACCTTTCCTTATTCGTAGAACAAAAGCGTTGATCTCGCCTTTCATAATGCTGCCGTCTGTTTGTGCTATCATGTTCACGATGCCCAACAGTTTCTTCTGCAACCCTGTAAGCATGGCATTTAGGGTATTCTATACAGGTGAACACACCCCAGTGCCTTGGTCATATTTTGATTGTATTTGTTTGGCACATCCCTTAATCATCCTAAAGCTTTTGTCAAAATTTCAAGCGCCCACGTTTAGTTCCTAATAAGAGGTCAGAGACACGCACGCACGCACGCACGCACACGCATTCATATGTTACACAGATATTGCTGGCTTCAGCATAATTATTCTTTGGAAGCTGTCATTCAGTCATGTAGTCAAGAAATTTTCCGCCCGTTTTGCAACCCCAACGTTCCTCAACGTTTACACAAGAGTCCCACCAAAATTCTGTGTGCAGCGCTCTGCCCATTGTAGCTACATGTACGTCATATCGTAACTTCCAGTGTTTTACGTAATATCTGCATAAGATCAAATGTTGATATCCAGTAACGGGGACAGCCGTTCAGTCTCGTGTTACAGTATGAACTGTATTAAGGAAAAGAGCACTGGAAAGGGGACTCGACTTTCGTGACCGATTTCCTCCATCCCAGAGTTGCCAACCTGCGAAGTATATTCAGTATTCGGAATGCTTCTAATGTATGTAACACACTAGAGCATGTAATTGCCAATCTTTTATTTCCTGCGCGGTAAACTTTTCTCCAGTACAATATTCTTTTCTTTGGCGAAGTGTAAGAAATAGTTTACTCTTATTCCGTATCGTTAGTGATTTATATGTAGTAGCTGTCAGTGTTTCATTCTACATTTTGAGACAGCCCCTAGTGGGCCTAGGCCTCCTCATTTTTGGGAATGCGAGGTCACACTCAAACACACGCAGTGGAAGTCCTGTGGACGAGCGATCGGCCCTTTTCGGAGACATGTACTTGACAACACATAACACTCACAAGAGACAGACATTCATGCCCCTGGCGGGATTTGAACCTAACAATTCCAGCAAGCGAGCGGCTGGAGACCCACGCCTTAGACCGCGCTGTCACTGGGATCGACCTCAAACAATGTAGCTTCGAATATTAGGGTGGACAGTGAACACTTAATCAGAAATTTCGTGAAAGGAAGTGGACTTACTTTGTCTGGAAAGTTTCTTGTAGATATGACTCAATGAAGATTAGCGACTCGTTTTCAAGTCGTTTGAATTCGTTCAGAGAATCCGTCTGTCGCCGCTAACAGCGCTGGTGTTGCTTCGCAACGGTCTGATCTCCCATTGTTGCGGTTGAATTTTCTCCTTCCCCATTGGTCCTTTTGTGTCTCACTAAAACCCGCTTTTCTTTCTATTGTTGGCCTCAATAGTAGTTTTTTATTGTCCAGAAAACAAACCAGAAAAGAGAATAAAAAATGTCTGTTGTTTCCAGAACATTCTGCTTCTCTGTCCCACAGTGCCCCTGCACCGAGCTGATATACAGGCACTGCAGTGGTTTGGAACCAAGCCAAATCTGGGGATGGATTTTACCAGAGCGGAGGAGAAGGAACATTTAGAAAGGGGCGCGGTTGGCTGTAAAACCAGACTGTAGTACAAACGAAAAAAATTAAGGGAATTTGCTAGTTTCGAGCAGTGTTTATGGAGCTGCAAGGTGTGTTCAGCAGGGTGCACAGTGTATGAAGGGGCAGATGCAAATGAGTGTGTTTCTGATTTAACAATTTGTTTGTTAGTCTAGATTTAGATACACGTTAGTTCGTATTTCATTGTTCTTTGCACAGATAGGGCAGCATGAAGTGAACAGTTCTTTCCCTTACGTTTAATGTTTCATACTGATTGGATTTTTCTGTAAATATATCACTGGAATATCAACAAGATAAAATGATGAAATTTCATCAAATTTCTCTGATTTTGCTTCCGTATAGTTGGTTTCTTGTACAAAATACAAATCATGTTGCTTTGTACGCGTGTGTAGCTGTTCGTATTTGAGCACAGCCTTTGTGAAAAGTTGACAGTAACTCAGTTGGTCAATTCCCTTCCCCGATTATACCCAACAATTCATTGCCGTTCTCACAAGAGCCCTCCGCTTGTTAGCGTCCTGAGCCTCTTAAAGGCAGTACGTACTCCTACATCGTATTTTTTCTGAATTCATATTTGATCGCCCTGCCATTGAAACCTGATTCTTCCAAATGGTGATTCGGTTCTTTCACTAACATTTTGAGTGTGTTTCTCGTGTCGTCCATCACGTACTCCTCAATTTACTGCTCGTCGTGCAGTTTTCCCATTCTTCTGGTATTTTATTTTCCACAGTTCAAAACATTCTCCGCCACAGTTTGTTCTCAGACACTCAATCTGTGCCAAGTTTTGTATCTTTACAAATTTTCGAGTAGGATAATTGATTTGTTGCTCATATTTACGGCCTTCTGTAGGAGACATTATAAACGCTGTGAACCGAGCGATACAGACTACTCCCAGAATTTTATCTGTCCTTAACCCTTTAAAGACGAAGCGTATCTGTTTTATATAAGGACTCAGTGCGTACCGCGCTGTAAACACTCTCCACTTCGGTTATAAAAAACAATCTCTTAATGTTTTATAAGGCAAAAGTTGCTGTTCTGAGATCTGTACAAAACACATAAACGCAATGTGGGCACCACGTAGAATTTTTTAATGTTAAAGCTGGTCGTATGTAAAGTTACCGCTAGGCTTTAAAAGGTTAATTTCCTCGTACAGATAGCTGATGAATTAAAATCTTTTCGTATTTTAATATTTTCGATGTTAGTTGGAGACAAGATATGAAGAATTCTAGTTGGGTGGCAGGAAACAGGACGCGAATTTAATCTGCTGTTAAATTCTCCTTCAGTATAATTTTTATGTACTAAAGTTTTCGCCAAAATTCAAAACTTGGAAATTTTCGAAGGTTTTATTAGTTACGTTATTTTCAGAATCTAGCACATTCCAATGATTGTCTGCTGTAATTTTTCCTAAGCGCAGGTTCCCCAAAGCTGTGGTAATTAAAGGTGGACGGAATGAGAGTAAATTAATAACCAACTGGTGAAACCGTCTGTTTTGAATAGAATATGAAGAAGATTCAGTTTAGCCTTCTTAATTATTTTACACTTTTAACGGTTTAAAATACATAAAGGGCAAGTAATATCAACACAAGTAAAATAACCCCCCCTCTCTCTCTCTCTCTCTTACAGTAAATATGAACAGTGTTAACGAGAATATTAAATTTCCCCTCAGAAGCCGTTTGAACTCGGAAGTACAGGATGGATCAAAATATACTACATAGTCTTAGTAGCCTCAGGCTGTTAAACCTTCCTGTCTCAAGTTGTTACAGACGCTGTAGCTGCAGTGTTGAATACAGAGATGACAACAACATTACAGTCTCACCATCGCGCACCTTGGCAGCCATTCAGAACATGTAGCTTTGTAACTGAGTGTGTCTGGTACAGAAAAGTCGAAATTGTTTTTATTTGCTTTTTCAGCAATATGTGGACGGTCAGGGGATCGAATCCCGGTGCGGACGAGATTTTCCGCAACCGTGCAGACGGGCCCTGGGGCCTATACAGTGGGTACCGCGTCTCTTTCCCGGGCATAAAGCTGCCGGAGCGTGGTGTTGAACACCCAACCCCATCTAGCGCTAAGGTTAAAGAACGAGTATAGCTATACGTATACTCCCGATCTGGGCCTTCACGCCCTATTCTAGTGTGAACGTTACTTTACCTGTTTTGCCTTTTTGAAACACTGTGCTGCATATTTCACGTGATCAGTTCACGCAAAACACATAGATCCCTGGTTACTGTCTCCAATGATGTTACGTCGTGTACTTTCTCAATACTTTCTTAAATCGTAACGGAATTTTTCCCCTTATTCTTCGTCCTCACGATGGTGGGCATATACTCCTCAGGAACATCAGTGCCTGTGTACAAACTACACGCGGTTACGTCCCGTAAGTGGAGATAAAGAGTTCGCTAGCTGAGCAATATGGTTCAAGTGGTAAGGTTTCTTTCTCGCATTTGGGAGCTGCCTGCTTCGAATTTCGGCCGGGACTGGGCCTATTCTGAAGCTGTTCATGTTCTTGCTCAGATCCAACAGACATGCCGGGACAGTAACTTAACGCAGCCGTGGCCACCCATTAACATTCTTTTCCTGTACTCTTTATTGTCGCCACATTTTGCGATGCTATATGGTTTCAGGTTCGAAGTCGTTGTTAAAAAATTACAAATAGAATAAGAAGAGTGGGTCAAACTATCGCGAACACTAACGATCTGGACTGCGATTAAAAACTCGTGTTGGTAATTATCGATGGGTATCATTGTTATGAACAACGAACAAAATTTTGTCCAAAGGTCTTCTTCCAAGGTTAACTCCATGTGTAGACGAAATTATTGGGCATCATATCTGTGGATTTAGACGTAACTGATAAGGTACTAACAACATGTACTGAATTCTTCAGACGCTTGATAAAAAGAATGGGAAAAAATTGGGCAGTAATCTGCTGAATTCTTCAGACGCTTGATAAAAAGAATGGGAATAAAATTGGGCAGTAATCTGTCATTCATAAACTTCAAGAAATACTGTGTTTCAGTTACAAGAGAGGTTTTGCATAAAAACTACTCTCATTGAGTTTGGTGTCTCTCACCATGGCGCTCGTTAGGCTAACAAAAAGACAAGCAACATACGTATAAACGTACGATAGAGGCGCGTTCGCGAAACCATTGTCGCCATGGAAAAGCAATAAATGTTATATATAATGAGTGCGTGTCTGTATTCGTGCCTTAGTTATACAGCATGCAATGCGCATGCGCTGCATAATATTTTCATCTGGAGCCTATCTGGCTGTACCATATTATTCCACATTATCTTATAAACGGAAGACTTTTCAGAAAGAAGTTATTGAACGTAAATTGTGTATGTAGATTTTCTCTACAACTCTTGTCTGAAAGGTTTGTTATTCTAATAAGAATTGAGCGAGATATTATCATAGATTTACTTAGGTATTCATGTAAAGTACGGGATATTCTTGTCAGATTTTAATGAAACTTGAATTTTCTGGACAGATTTTCGAAAATACGAAATATAAAGTTTAATGAAAATCTGAAAATCCGTGCAATAAGAGCCGAGTTGTTCCGTGCTGACTGACAGAAGGAAGGAGGGACGGACGGACGGACAGGCGTGGCGAAGCTAATGGTGGCTTTTGCAATTTTGCGAACGCGCTTAAAAATTCGTTTAACGAAACCCATAACAAACCCCGGCTATGTAAACATTTCCCGATACTTATATTATCAGAACCAACTCGTACACAATTCAAAATCACGATGCACCAAGCTTCACAGCACTCTCGGTGTGTTTTTAACGAACTTCTGAACAAGCAGCTAGTGTTATCTTAAGTGTTCTAAGTGTCCTGTATGTTCCCCTGAAGATGGTGTGAATTCACACCGAAACATGCCGGGAGTGCTGTGAAATTTGGTGCACTGTGAATTTGAGTTGTGTACGAGTTGGTTCTGATAATATATGTGAAAACACACGTACACGGTATGGACAATTTTAAATTTCGTAATGCCAAATAGGCGAAACGTTTTTACGAATATATGTGCATTGTGATTTGAATGGTGTACGAGTCGGTCCTGATAATATATGTGTGAAAACATGTACGCGGTTTGGGCAATTTTAAATTTAGCGATATGTTTCATATTCAAACCAAAAATAAAATAAGCGTAAGAAGCTTTGTCCTTCTGTTAAGGGAAGTGTGTAGGTGAAGCTGAGTTTGGATCATGTGTGGACTGATATTGACAGGGTGAAACAGAAGCACTTAAAACCTGTTCGCGTGTCACTTTGTCCTCTACAAATCTTACATCGACTGGCCCGGAATCGAATCCGAGCCTCCACGGTGAGATGACAGCGGGACGCCGGCGACTATCCGTGGCATGGCCTGCACGTACGGATTGCATGTAACAGACACTCAAAGATTAAGTTCTTGCAGCACATTGAACATTTATTACATTATGAAACCAGCCGTTTAATGTTGATTAGCGAAGTACAATTCATTCTGTGATATGCAACCCATTCATACGCGCAAAATGTCAAAATTTTTTAATATTAAAGCAGGTAGTACATATGACTACTGCAGTGCTTTAAGGGGTTATGTCATTTATGCTAGACTTACTTGCTGCTGAAGGACGGAACGCGGGCAGTGTTTAGTACTTCTGTTGCACATTACCGGAACAGAAGCTAGCGCTCTGGGGTCTTTGTGCAACCACCGGTAAGCGGCTTAACTCGGTGGCTAGTTCTAACCATGAAGATGTACGCGCCACTAACTCCTGAAATATTCAGCGTCCCTTGTTGCACTGTCCGGACACAGTCCACACTTTGATTTCAAGACAGCACGTTCTGCCGCGTGACAATATTTTGAAAAGACCGTAAGGAGTAACCAGACACCTAAATAATTTTTTGTTTCTGGCAGATTTGCGTTTAGCTCATGTGGGATAATTACGCCTGCTGGTAGTTTGAATAATATGCAGCGGGCTGCATAAGCCATGCCTTTATGATCGAGATGAGATGACAGAAATTCAGGCTATGTAATAGCACACGTGTACAGCTGTGTTGCTGGTATGTACTTCCCCTCAGCTTGCTTACACTCTCTTTCTCTTTCTTTATACTTTCATTTGTTCCTTTCTTTATTCATTTATTATTCGAATCTTCTTTGTTTGTGTTTCCAGCTTATTTCTTTTTTTAATAACAAAAAGTTTTGTTGTAGCAGTGACACACGTACTAACTTTTGCAGCAGCACGGTACATGAATGTCACGTTGCAGGCCAGGATCACCAACTGCACAGTCGCTAGTGTTTTGTTATCCTCGTTAGAGATTTTGAGTGCCCCCGAGAAATTGTAAATATTTGTGTACAAAAACCTGGTCACATTTTTGTTCGCAAACCGTCTACGTATTGAAGCCACGTCTTCTTCCTAATCACTTAGATTTGGTTCGAACCCAAATCCTTCAACAGTGAAGGTGGAAACAACAAGGCTTTCCGCAACATCGGTGTCGCCGTACAACACTACTTGGAGAAGACGGTCGATACCCCCTTCTCCTGCATCCCAGTGAAAATCAGGAAGCTGTCACTTATACCATGGCAGCCCGATGCTTACGTGTATCCTTAATGCCTTCTTCGCATTAGAATAACAATAAGAGTAGTTTTGTAGCGTCCTTAAGAGGCTGCTGCACTTACTGATGTAACGCGATTTTATGTGCGTACTGATATATTATTCTCGGATCTGCTAATACATGTCATTTAGAGAGGTCAAGTTAACGGCCTGCGCCTGCTTACCGCAGGGGAACGAAATGGAGTTTCTATGTCCCCGGCCAAACAAGCTATCTCTATCTGACATTAACCCTTGTCCATCCCCTTCTAACTACAGGGTGTTTTATAGACAAAATCCCAACTCATACTAACACATCTGGGACTTTCCATATGCGGAGTACTGGTTGTACACGGCACAGCGTGTTCCGCTAGAAGGTTCTTGTTCATTTGGTCAATAAATAAATGTGCTGCTGTTATGCAAACTGACAGTTCATCACTATCTTATTCAACGTTCTTGCTTTGACTGTAACCTAATTTAGTTCAATCCATATCATGTCTTCCTTCTTACATACAATTTAATATTACCGTCTCGTATGCCCCCCCTTCATTCCCCCGTCCCCATTGATCTGCATGCATGGCGTCTCTCAACAGCAATTTTATATTTTGTTGGATTGAAGTGTGTTGCCTTTTTCAGAAATATAACGCACAAAATATGAGACCCTATATATGCTATATATTTTTTATTTATTTATTTATCTATCTGTTTGCTCAAGAGCGCCCTTATTATGTCTCGATATGTAGCGCTGAATGTATGATAACCGTGAGTAATGTCTTGAAAGGTTGCGGCAGAAGACGGCTGTGTTCTAATTTGAGGTTATATCCCGGCATATTTATGGAGTGATTGAAGAAAAAGGCCAAGAAACTTCAGTCAGTGTATACGGTGTCGCGGCCAAAGTTCAGGCACCACCCAAATTAAAAACTGTTTCGGAAAAGCTGCTGGATTATTGTCCGACAGAACCATGTGCACTTGACAAAAAATAAATAAGTACTGAAATGCACGAAAAATTTAAGTTCGATGTACTATAGTTGTACGGATCGCTTCTTACTGCAAGAGAGGGAAGGGCCGTGTAAATAGACTTTGTGAAGAGAGATGGGAGAGAATGGCTTTGAATCTACAGGATCAAGACTATGAATAATACCATGCAAGAGATGGGAATAGGATCTGGGGGGGGGGGGGGGGGCAAATACAGGCGGTGCGTTTCTCAAACCTTACGAATTTCGATTAAATTTTATATCCGTAAGCTAGACCAAAAGTGTGTGGTTGCATTTAATTTTGGTTATTGTCTACGCAAGGGAAATTAATTTCTGGCTGTTTGCAGTGTTAGCAATGTGGTTCGATTAGTGACGTAACGGCAGCTTTAAACGTGGAGTAACTGAAAACACCAGCGAGACTGGCAAATTTCTGAAAACGCGTTGAACAATTATGCGTAATTTATTTTATGTATAAAAGCCAGGTTCCTTCTGTGTGTAACGTTCAGACTTATACACTACAGTGCCATGGTTACGGTAGAACATTGATTTTGTTTCCACTGTCCCTTCCCACTTGACTCCCTGTTAAATTATCCAGACAAACGCATATAAATGTGATGATCATTTGACACACTGATTTCAAATATAAAACAGAAGGTGAAACATAAAATCAGAATAATAATATTGGTATATTCTTGGTACAGTTGTGGTTTGTGTTTGTTATATACGTAGCCTATAATATTAAGAGAGAATTAACATTGTCATTGCTGAAGATTAATTTAGATAAACAACGATATTCTTAATTGATTGCCTGGTGGTTTTAGAGTTAGAAGAATATGGATTCAGTAGTTGCGGATGATTCACAAAATTCTCTTTTCTGTCCATGCGCAAACAATATCGAGAATGCCATCTCATAAATTCATTTTTAGGTACGTTATTTAACGACGCTGTTAATTGCTGAGATTATACAGCGTCCGTGATTGATGAGGATTTTGCGAAGATACAGCAGAAAGCACAATTAGAAGTAGAAATTTCATCAGGCGCATTTGTAGGAGACAGAGTGGCGCTTCCAAAAGTGGGCTCAGCTCCTAGTGAAGTACTGTGTCCCATTATATTAAAGTGAGAGCGTTTAAGACAGGTGGTTGTTTTTGTATTCAGCTCAAAGAGCAGTTATGTGAACAAAGAATTGTACCTAAGGTGGTCGACACGTTTTCTTGAAGCCGCGATACATAATGGCTGTCCAAGGATTCTTCCTCTTTTGGATGGGCATTCCACGCACACTAAGAACATCGAAGCTCTGCAATTAGGATATAACAGTGACATCATAATTATATTCCTACCGGCTCACGCGTCGTATCTGCTCCAACCACTGTATGTGGCTTTCTTGAGGCACTGGAGCTTGTGCTGTACAGAGGAAATTGAGATGTGGTTAAGAGACAGGTCTGGCGATGCGTCAGTCGGGTAAGAGCGGAAATGCTTTTGAGTTAAGTATGTGGAAAAGTGGTTACTGTGGCCGCAGCCATCAGTACCTTACGGTCTGTAGCGATATGGCCGGTAAAGAGAGAGCGCCATTTCTGCCTTGTACCGAATACTCTTGGACCTGACTTTGTAAACCAGTTCAGGCTGAGATGCAACATAAGTTGAAATAAGTCAACTGTCTGCACAAAAATCAGCAAGATGTGAAAAGACATCACTGCTAGTTTCCGTTGAAATCTATTACCTCTTCCAAATTCTGATGGTGTTTTCATTACTAAGGGGAAACGTTGGGCCAAGTGTCACGGAAGACAATTGAACTAACGTGTTCTCCTAATAAATCTGCACTTCATGAGGCAAGCTAAAAAAACAGGTTTGGAAACTCGCCCTAGAAATTTAAGGCAGAAACGCCAGAAGGGGCATCTAATGTTCCAGATGATTGTTGTTTCAGTGAAATATGAGAGGAAGTTTCAGAAGAGGGTTTGATGTAGTGAATGGTTGTAAGCAGTGGGTCCATGTATTATGTGTCGAGGTGAAGGAGGGACCAATATCTTTTGCTTCTGCTGCATGGTTTCTTTCACGTCATATATTTCTCTGTGTCGTTTACTTCAAAACCAAGTTTCTGATTTCATATGTCCAGCGAATTTAACCTTTATTTCGTACATGCCGTTGTGATAATACATAAAGGGTAAACAGATAAACAACCACAACAATTTTTAATTTTTTTCGGAGATTTAGTGTGTTTTACGAGACGTTTCGGCCAACTTGGCCATCTTCAGTTAACACAGCTGTGTCCAGAATACGTGGGAAGGAATTATCGACGTAAAGTATTATAAAAAGAAATGAGTGAGCAATGAGTTCTCATGTCTTTTTATAACATTTTGTATTGATATTTTCCTCCCACGTAATCCGTACACAGAGGTTAGTGATGATGGCCAAGTTGGCCGAAACATGTAGTAAAGCACACTCAATCTCTGGAAAAATAAAAAAGTTGTGACTGTTTATTTCTTTGCACTTTATCCGTTGAACTTGTTGGCAAATTATGTCCTAATACTTCGTCCCAGAACTCTGACTTTGATTTTGTTTACATTTCTGCCAAAAAGTTAACCAATTTCACCGATCAAATTACTTTCACATTTACGTAGTGATGTACCCTAGAGATAAGTTATCTCTATGATGCAAATTTTATCATCTATGTTACAATGTAAAACAGACACAATTATTCACACATGGATAATTAATTACAATATTTTGTTTGTCGTGACCATTTGAAGTGCATATAATGCGGTGTTACAAAATAAACATTACTGTATTTACAAACTTACATTTTTCTGTGCTCTGTGTACGGTCCAATGATGAAAACAGTGCGGTCTGTTAAAGGGTAACTTTCCTCGTTATTTTCGGTGAGATTTAACAGGTTCAACGACGGCAAGCTTATCTTATGCGTATGGCCTCGCCACACAGGCCGAGTGATGTAATTAAACTTATTAACAAAAAATGTGGCACGTGGCTTATGTCTGACCGGCAGAAAATAGTGTCTCAGTGTGGTGACAAGTTGCGTGTTGAGACTATGCCTTAAAGCAGCCGTATTTGTGACACCGCAGTGAGCTCTGGTGAGAGGTAGGTAATTTGTAAAAACAAACGACGATAAACCTGCATGATGGAATAACCGTAGTAATGTATTCACCTTTTCAGGCGTCACGTCGACTACTATAAAACTGGCCACTCTTACACAGCACAGGAGTATTACATTAAGTCTTATTCCCCGTTGCCAGGTAGAAGCGCATTACGTTTTTTCTCGTCCCGTTGAGAACAGAGCAACACTCAATCTGTTTCCACTTACTGCTGCTTGTGTTCATTATTACAAGGCTTATTATTATTATTATTATTATTATTATTATATACTAACTTTAACTTTGCTTTTACATATATTTTATGCCCCTTTTGTAATTAATATTCATGTCTTCGTCAGCGCTGATCACCTGCATTTGGCAATATCTAGTCTATTTAAATGCGTCTTAAAACATGACGATAAACATGTAACCGTAAGGCTTGCGTGTTCTTAATTGTGCTGTATAGCGTCAGCAGAATCTGCAAGTACACGAATCTGTCCACGGTTTTTAGTCTTGGCAGTAGATATGTGGACCAAGCAATTAACCTTTATCCTGCTGATGTGCAATATATGGTGAGCTGCTAATAATGCCAGCACCACTAATGTGTAATATTTGGTGACCTACATTTGGCAACGCTGAAAGGAGCCTCTTTGTCTCTCTCTCTCTCTCTCTCTCTCTCTGCACAATGTCTCAACACTGAATCAGTCGTGAAAGACGTCCTATGTCATATCTGTTTGCACACACTTATGGGCCTAGTTGCTAGCCGAGTTAAGTGTGTGCAAACAGATATGACATAGGACGTCTTTCACGATTGATTCAGTGTTGAGACGTTATGCAGAGAGAGAGAGAGAGACAAAGAGGCTTCTTTCAGCGTTGCCAAATGTAGGTCACCAAATATTACACATTAGTGGTGCTGGCATTATTAGCAGGTCACCATATATTCCACATTAGTAGGATAGAGGTTAAAGGATGCATATATTGCAACCCATTGCATAGAACCTGAACATAACGTTTTATAATCCCACTCTAGTTCTTTGTGTTGACAAGTGTCTGAACTGTATCACCCCCTGGTATTTCTCTTACATTTTGAAAACATTTGTTTTTCTGTCGTGATGGCTTGCCTCATAGTAGCCTATATAATGTTTCAGGTGTTGTCCTTAGTAGCCATTAACGTCAGAAATAAAATCATCACTATCTCACCATTATCACTAAAGTTACGCTTATCTTATGATGCACAAACACTTGTATACTCGGACTTCCTTCTGTCATCCGAATATCGAAAAATATTGCTCAAGTGCAAAACCTGCATTTGCATTTTTGGTATGCCTTGGATATTCCGTGCTGTGAACTGTGATTGTGTTCATGCGAGTGCTTTATTTAAGCTGTCGGTTTCAATCAGTAGACACATTTTGTTAAAAACGTCAACCGTCAGAGGATGTCTACTATTTAAAAAAAAAGTATTCGAAGAGTTGTTGTGTACGGCAGTGAATCATAGCCACTTTCCTAGAATTCCGCACAGATGATCAGTTCCTTTGACAGGGAGAAACCCTCTGGAGAATATTTGGACCAGTATAAGTTGATAGCGTCTGACAAATATGGTAAAATGAAGAACTGTGCAAAGTGTATCAATTTTACCTTCTTTTTACCTTGATTGTTTGCGTCCCGTTGTGCTATATGATGAAGTACTTAAATATTAGTGTAGGTTATCATGCAAAACATTTTATTATTATATAAAAATATAATAATTATAACAACGATTGTAAATGGTCTTTAAAACAATATATTTCAGCCTGAATAGGTCATCTTCAGCGTTACCCATAACGTAACGAAATTTCGGTTTTTGTGTACTGTACCTATATGTTAACTGTTGTCCGTGTGGTATGTATACTGGATGGTGTTGCCTGTTCGGCTGGCGTCCTCTTAGGTTTTGTGAATTTTTTTAGTTTTGTGTGAATATTGTGCCGAAAATCGGCTTTTAGATATCGGTGTGTTTATCATTTAGTGTTGATTTTGTTTGCAGAATTTTTGTATATATAAAATGCAAAATGTGCGGGCTTTGTGTTTTTGAAGGATCTGTTACTCGTAGTTCTACGTCTTACATCGTTCAGATTATCTGCACTAATGTGGTTGGGGGCTTGCCACCGTTTTCAATTAGCCTGATTCCTTTGACCTACAGATTTTGAACATTCTGTATCAAACCACGTGTTATGGTGCTTCCGTTAATAATGACCTAGACAGTCTTTAGCTGAAATTTTGATACTAACTTTAATATTTTCCCAAGCTTTATTTCTATTCCTACAAGGACCTAATTTCTCCAAATCTGCAGACCTCTTTGAGATTTTAACCTAATCCTATTTCCTAATATCCACCTCATTTAGCTTCTTCAGGTCGAATTTCTCGGTCCGTGCCAAACATTTGCACCACCAGACAGTGTCTATCTCACGGTCAGCTCTTCTGAAATACTTTTAATTAATTTGTTACTGATTTTCTGTAAACTGCGTTTATTTTTCATAATATCCCATGCATTCATTCATACTGTAATTGTTTTAAGCCGGCAACGTTTTTATTGTGATGTTTGCTTTCCACCGTATTTTACATTTTCCAAATTGCTCATGCACATGTTTCAAACAATTCTGGAATACAGTTTTTATAATTAACCAGATTATCTCGAAGAAACAAAATCATGTATAATAAACCAGAGAACTTGTAAAACGTCATTTTTTTTAACTTAGATAATGTGAATAACATGCAAGAATTCCGTAGGGACAGGAGAAGTTGACAGGTGGCAGGCTTGGATCGGAGTCTGGGAAACATGAGGTTTAGCCTTACGAAGACATGAAGCATGTAGCGTCAAAAGTAAACGTGTTTATATTCGTTATAATTTTAGAATTATTAATTAGTTATTATCAACAAATGAAAATAGTTTCCTCCATCTTCATACGAATTTCTATTTTTGTAGTAACGTTTATGCTACGCCCACATTTTCCATGTCGAGTTTTCCCTTTAGAATCCCCAACACAAAGTGTATATTAATTTCATGTGTCCCCATACGGGACGTGTAACCCCAAAGATGATACGAAAGTTACATTCCCAGTTTCAATCGTAAAGCCTGAAAGGGAAGACCACTAGGGAGACGAAAGCGTAGGTGGTTGGATTATATGAAAATGGATCTGAATTCGCGCAATATTCAACTACCAGTTTAGGAGAGAATTCAGTGACGGGAATTTGTAAAAACGGTAAAGAAACTTTGGGTCCCGTAGAAAGCAGAGGATTTCTTTCAGTCCAGTAATTTGGTTACCAAGATTTCGAAGATTTCATCTTCAGGCTGCCCTGAGCATGACTTGAAATACTCTTCTTCTTGAGGATTCCGGTCTTCTGGGATGTTAGGCAGTGTTTGCAGTACTCAACGTAACATCCCAGAAGACCGGAATCCTCAACATCAACGGCGTAGTAATCTCAAATCTCTTATTCTCCTTTTTCTTTCAATTGTTTAGACTGATTGCCGTTTCTTCTTCCTTCCAATCTGCTCTGTCAATCTCTCTGCCTTTATGGCCCTCGTAACGTACTGGCATAAGTGGGCGGGTAGGCCCAACATCCGGTCTGGTTGCTATGAGAAGGGAAACAAGATAAGACAATGTAAGTACCTAAGCCCGTAGCGGAACATTATGGCGCCGTCACGTAATGCGTACACCTCCTCGGCTATCGTTAACAGCCTGATAACCTTCCACTCGAGCGGAGGGCGTTTATGGCGATTTAATTACGCCGGCAGCACTAAAACTTCCTTAGGTGTTGATGTAAAGTTTTTTGTTTGTTTGTTTGTTTGTTTGTTTGTTTGTGTGTTTGTTTTTGTTTGTTTGTGTGGCTTAACAGCCCCATGGTGAGCTTAGGCCTTCTCATTTGCGAGGTTCCATAATCACGCTCAGACACAACACAGTCGGTAGGACTCCTCTGGACGAGTGATCAGCCCGTCGCAGAGACCTCAACCTGACAACACAACACTCACAAGAGACAAACATCCATGCCCCTGGTAGGATTCGAACCCGCAATCCGAGCAAGCACTCGGCCGAAAGTCCGCGCCTTAGACCGCGCGGCCACTGGGATCGGCCTTAATGTAACGTGCCTGATATATTTTTCTCTTTTGGCCAATTTCTGGGCAGATTTTAATAAAAGTCCCCAGTATCAAACTTCACTGAAATCCATCCAGAGGGTACCTTCGGACAGACGGACATGACGAAGCTAACAGGAAGTTTTTGCGTCTACGCAAACGCGCATAAAAACTGTTGCCTCTACTTGGACTCGAACCCCGATACCACAGTCATCTAAACGCTGACCTAGTCGCAATTACGACGGAGCCATCGTGGCTCAAATTTCGATCAGCAACATGAGAGAGGACAGGATTCGTGTGGTCTTGTTGCAGACCTGTTTCTTTTTATTGCGATGCAAGCCGCTCTTTTGTTACTCTGAACGTAGCGCCACAGTTCTGTGCTCAGCAGTAACATGTCATAGCACTGGCAGCGTCTCTATAAATGCCTGCTATCCCGCACGGTGCGCTGTGCCCGACAATTATATGTTATTTATGTAGGTTCTCCTGACGTATACAAATTCCTTTTGAACTCGCAGAAAGTGTATCAAGTTGTCCAGCACAGCGCAACTTTGCAATCCTTTTGAGTTATGTGTTTCCCTTTTTATGCCTTGTTTACACAAATGCCACGGAATGTCTAACGCAGCGCTGTAGGTAATAAACCACTTAGAACATCTAGGAATATATGGGACGATAATATTAAATGGATTGGAATTTTATGGTTTTGATTTGTGTGGTTAAGGGTAGAGACCAGTGCCAGGGAGTTGGAAACGAGCTGTTGGACCTCCAGGTTTTCTAAAGGGCGGGTAGCTATTAGCTTATTAGGAAGAGTTACGCTGTGTGGAGTTAGTTACCTGGCTATATCTGCACCGCAAACTGGCCGTCTGTTCCCGTATCATTTTGGTATAGCGCATAAAGCACAGTGGTTCATATGTGCTGTAACATTAAAGACAGCGATAATGTAGAGGATTCTTAAGATTTAAAGAATTAACATCGGTTATTTCCCTAAACAGCATTAATTAGTTGATAATGTGTTACGAGACGTAGTGTATTTTCTGTGTGGCAAAAGATAAGGTACATGTTTCAGCCAACTGTGGCCGTCATCAGGGATATAAAATACAAAAGTTAGATAGATTGAAAGTATAAAATTTAATCACAAAACTATCAGGACCAAAATGTAATGACACTCACATGAACCAGTATTTTATAAAAGCGTATAAATATAGGTTATTACAATAAGACTCTATCGTAATCACTGCTGTTTATCTACTTTCATAAAATATTGGCTCATGTGATTTTAATTGCATCTTTGCGTTCGTTCTGACAGTTTTATCATTTTATTTTATACTTTTTATATATCTAAACTTTGTATTTTATATCCCTGAAGATGGTCATACAGTTGGCCAAAACATATAGGAGTTTATTGTGTATATAAAACTAATTTTAGTGTACCTGTGTGCATTCAATTGTAGCATTATTGTATATATAATTATTAATATTTAGGGGGTTAAAGACGTACAGATCAGACGCCAACAAAACCGGGACAGGATATAAATTAGTCGCAAATGGGAATACTTACAGAAGTTTGTCTGCAGACAGCAACTTTCATTTACTGAAGCACAAATAATAACAAAGTAGCCATAACTCTTGACTCATAAAGCAGTGCCACTGGAAGAAATTATATTATTTTAAGGACTATAAGCCTCATTTTGTTGCATGTTACACTTATCGTGATTTTATACAATTGCGTCCCCTTTTTAACATTTTACTTGCAGGGTTGTGCGTGTGTTCCACACATCGATTTCTTCCTGCAGCCAGATTTTTCATACAGTAATTGCTGTAGACCAAGTACATTTTCACTCACAAGGTACGAATGCTGATGATAACGCTAGTATTTACGAAATTTTTACCTTTCCTCGTTAGGTACATCTCCACTGAGAGTCGCTGTCTTAACCATTTGAAGCACAGTGTTATCTATGCGCACCTTTTGTTGCAAGATTGAGGAAATATTTTGCTGAATTTATGTGTTCCAAATTATTCCCAGCATAAACGGCTTACAACCGATTTGGCTCAGTAATGGAGAGCCATGGTTTTTCCTGTGAGGCATGAACTGAATTAAGGGTTATTAGGTAAATTTCACGCTTCAGATGGTACGAATTCCAAATAAATTTTTGCCCACTCAGAGACCTCTGACAGATTTTGCTTCACTGATAACATGCGCGCTAGTTTCGCAGGCCATGACGTAGCTGCCGTGCTGATTCATGGCCAACATCAACCCGCAATCAGCTACGGAAGAAAACAGAAAGCAGAGAAAGTAGATATGTGGGAACAGTAAAGTTGTGACGTAATAATATCTCACCGTCGGTACAGAGAAATGGCCGTTCAGTTGAGGTTAGGATTCTTGGTTGAAGATTCTTGGTTTGCGGTAGTAAATCGAAGCCCAGGTTTAAAAAAAATTGAACGTGTTTACTTAAATTCAACAGGCGGTTCACAGATTTTCAGTCTGTTTCTCACATGAGTAGTTTAATATTCTATTATCGTTTTTACATTCTGGAAAGTGACTGCCTTCTACAATGTTCAGACTTCTGTATTTTCTAATAATTTCTTCTTTTCCCAGCCGTGTCTAAATCTGTCAGCCTTTTGGCATCGTTATGACGTAAATGTATTAAATAGCAGTATTAGGTGAAGAGATTGCAAATAGTAAAGTTCTTTTTTTTCATTTTTACTATTATTGCCTTTATAATTTTTAGCAGAATTAGAAAATTCGACTGTCAGTACGTATTTGTACTGCACTGTTTAAACTGGTTCAGAAACATTGCATGTACCCAGTATGTTGTAACGTCATATTAACTTACTTCTCCACTGTATTTTCTTCGCTTACAAAATAATACGTTATGTCGTAGGCGTACAAATAAAAGCAGTTAAGTCCCGTTTGGTTGACAAAGAGATTTTTGAACTATTAAGTCCATATATGCCATCTCTTTGACCTTTAAAATCCTCTTAAGCCGATTCATGAATTATTTACGATGATACAAACACGTTAGCATTTGGTAAGTGCAGGGAAGCTTTGCTGAAGGAGAAAACCCGCTAAGTTTAACAAACCTTTCCGTTGGACTTCGTGGAGTTTCTCCGTCAGTTAAGTTTGTTTGACTTAGTGGGTTTTTCTTGTACGCTCTATGCAATTCAGTGAAGTCAATGTATTGATTGGCCTACATATCTTAACACTGGAGAATCGGGTTTCGATTCCCGACAGACGCTGGGTATCATTCATCCTCATGTCCAATCGGCGCCGTTGATTTTCCCCAGAGGTAAGGCGGTCGGAGCGTGAATCTGAGCAACTCTTTGTAGTGCCCAAAGTTAAGAAAGTATGGGACTGTATCTCCATTATCCTATTCGTCATTGTGGGCGTGTTACTTAAAAAAACAACGCGACAACTTTGCCCGTACCGTAGAAAGCGATGTGCCAATTACCTGGTGAATATTACGTAATGTTCTTGTTATTATGCTCTGAAGGCATACAAGCATAAAGAACGCAAAATTGTAGTCTTTGTAGACCTCGGTTTGAGATAGAATTGAAGCGTAAACTTCACGCTCCGGCCGATTAACCCGTAGTGAAAGAACACACGATACCCTTTGTGTAGGAGGTAAGGGGGTCTTCAGAGCCGGCGTTCTCTCTTTACAGGACAGAGTAGTCTGTATCGCCTGCCGGAGTCGAGAGAAAATTTGTCGTTGGTTCATCCCGTAACTTAGTCACTACACCGACTGGGATATCCCGGGGTCTAATTGATAATAGTTTCGTTTCTTTTCTTAGTCCTGACCTCTTCTACGTACTCACAGCAGGTGTCGAGGTTGTTTATTATCACTTGATCACACTCAGACCCACACCACCGTCGGTAGGACTCCTCTGGACGGCGGTCCGTCGCAGAGACCTGTACCTGACAACACAAACACTCACAAGAGACAAACATCCATGTCCCCGGTGGGATTCGAACCCACGATCCCAGCAAGTGCTCGGCCGCAGACCTATGCCTTAGACCGCGCGGCCACTGGGATCGGCATTGATGATAGTGCCCTGGCTAAACATAGAGATAGCTTCACCTGTGTCGTTATTGTCTTGAAGTGCCCTGTTTCCTGTGGTTAATTGCTTTCATTACATTATATGCTGTCTAATCCTGGTTTGAGAAAGGTGTGTTTTTAATCCAACACACAAGTCTGTTGGGCTTTCCCAGCACCACGCTTTTTTGTTGAAACACAACATCTGTGCCTGTCTGTGATCTGTTTTGAATTAAACACATGCATATGAAAGTTACTGTACTGGGGTCGTTGGATTGAAGTATATGTAATCTATATTCCTGAATCCCTGATTCGTACAGTAAAATGCAAACGAACGGAAGTCATGCAGGCCTGTAAAACAAGTGTATTAACATAGGTGGATGAGGTTGACATGTTGGCGTATATTTATAAATGAATGAGTAATGTTACTTAAAAAAGCTGTGAAGTCACTCTCAATGTAGGGCGTTAAGTGATGTTATGATTTCAGAATAATGAATTGGCGGGAATGTAGAAGGAACAGATTTTGCTCTAAATTAACCCTTTAAAGACGAAGCGTATCTATTTCATATAAGGACTCAGTGCATACCGCGCTGTAAACACTCTCCACTTCGGTTATAAAAACCAGTCTCTTAATGTTTTATAAGGCAAAAGTTGCTGTTTGTTCTGAGATCCGTACAAAACACATAAACGCAATGTGGGCACCACGTAGAATTTTTGAATGTTAAACCTGGTCGTATGTAAAGTTACCTCTAGGCTTTAAAGGGTTAACGTACTGGCCAGGAATTTGCCTGGAGGGACTTAAGAAACCACGAAGAGTTCAGTTAGCTGGTCTTCAGCTCGAGATATGAACCCACGACCTTCGGCCAAGAAGCAGGAATGCAAGCTGTTCCACCACAGCTTTTATTCCGGACCGAAATTTTTCTTGACATTTGCTCGTGGTCTTATTTGGCGACCCTATAGCCTTCATGCACTTTGTAAGGAAGAAAAGGGTTTGATGTGAGATGCTGACCGACTGAGATGAACTGATAGCGCGTAGCAGGAATGAGAAGCAATGGTGTTTGGGAAATCAAAGGAGAGAGTCCAGGGGTGTGTCAACCTAACGGACCTCAAGAAACTTATTGCACAAGACAGGCAGAGAAACAACAGAACAGCAGAAAACTAACATGCCTGTGACACGCGTTAAAGTGGATATTTTAACCCTGCTGTTCACTGAGCCACGTGGCTCAAACAGTAACGGTTCCCACTTTTCCTGATTATTATACAGGCCTACTGCTTCGTGTATTCACGTACTGATATGTCGTTAAGTATCCCAACACTTTACAAAATCTTCAATTCCTTGATCGGAAATCAGTCACGAAGGCCAGCGGGGATGTTCAATATTAAATTTATCCCAACAATTATTCAGGATCGGAGGATATATTATGTATCACATATTGTGTGTTACATATTATATGATTCTACAGTCATATTATGATTTTAGAATCTTGCGTAGTGGTGTAGCGTGTTCGTGTGTGTTTCTAATACCTGATGGCATGGTTTGTTTGCCGATTTTATGGAAGCCACTGAAACGTTCCTGGCATGGCCTTCCTTTTTCTTTCTTTCTTTGCATCTTCCTTCTTTATTTATTTTCTTGCCTTGTCTTTTTTACATACAGATGAAGACGTGACGAATAAACATGATTATGCTTGATTATTTTGTTGCATGCTAACAATAGATTGGTGATGGATAAGCTTCTATACATGCAACCAGTTTTTTTTTTCTTCTATCGTTGTAGTGTGACCACGTGTGGACCTCAGGAAGCTTGCTTATATTTCAAAAGCTAAATTTTCTCTGTTATAGCTCTGTGGTAATATTTATAACGTGCATGTTGTACTTTTCTAATGCAAGCCGTTCAGGATGCTTTTCTGAGGTGGAAACATGTCGCAAAACATATGATACTGCGCCGGTAGTGGGCCTGTGCTACAGTACTTGTTATGTTTATACATGACCTATATTAACCCTTTAAAGATGAAACATGTCTGTTTTATATAAGGACCCAGTTCGTACCGATCATTAAACACTTTCCACCTCGGTTATACAAAACCAATCAGTTAATGATGTATAAGGCAAAAGTCGCTGTTTGTTCCGATATCCATACACAACAGATAAACGCAATATGAGCATCATGTAGAATTTTTGAATGGTAAGCTGGTGGTATGTAAAGTAACCGCTAGGCTTTAAAAGAATAAACACAACGCTCGTGCGTGTTTGTGGTTAATTAATATTTTTATACGGTGCTTTATTGAAATCTAATGAGAAAAACTCAAGCAGGAAATAAGTTATTTGGAAACTGGTATCTTCTTTGTGTTCTCATACAGTATAATTAAATATCACTAAAATTGCAAGTTATCACAGAAACGTCATGCAAATAGAAATTTATTTCAACAAAAACAGACACGGGAAGGTTAAAGGTTATGAGTCATTATTTTCGACATCTCGTTGGTTGCTATTTTTGACATAGCAGAAGGGTGAATTGCTGTCTGTGCGGCATGTTAGGCGGCTTAGGAATTCGATTACGATCCATACATATGCTGTGACATCGATAAAATATGTAGGGAGGAACCCCATTCATTCAAAACTTTTTGCATTGTTTTGTTTCCCCCCTCCCTCCCGAAACAATCAACTGGAGAAAGCACTTTGAATTATTCAGCATAGCGTGGCTTTATTGGAGCAATGAGAATTAATTTTACAAAAATAAGAAAACGCGTAGGCGTTGGAGTTGCAACATTCCGTTTCACTGCCGACAAAATAGCAGAGCAAGTAACAAAGTGATAATGCATAGGCGTATATATCGGGGATGGTTTCATTTTCGAATCTCGAACAGTCCAAAGTCACTTTCACTTTTTCCGTGTTCTTTGTGTTAATTTACACGACCTTCTGTACAGTAATGGTGCTTTGACACGTATTTCATCCGCGTATTCGATCCTTTCTTTTATCGTACGTAAGTGTGTAGAGGGATGCAGTTGGGAGATTCTGTGATTGCTTTCGTGCAGGGAAAAAAAGCTTTAGTGAACATACGTAATGCAACTAGGGCTAGTGGCCAACCAAGTCGTGTCTCAGGCGGTTAGTCACTTGAATCTCATCCCTGATGCCCCTGTTCGATTCCAGGGTGATACACATGGGACTTCGGTCGTAAAAATAGCACTTCAAAAATTTTCTGTCTAAGAACTGCAGTATTTATAAGTGACTATCTTTACACCAATTCTCCATTTCCATTTACCCCTTATCCAGAGTACTGAAAATTTTCCAATTAGAAGCCGCAGAACCAAACGACATATTCTGATCCCAGGAACACAACTTTAATAAAACCGCTGTGCCCTTCTTTTTAGACGGCTTAGTGACAATGGTACGAACTTGATTCGTTTCCCGACAGAGCAAGATACATATCTCTTCTCCAGAGCGTCCATATGGGCTCCAGGGACCACCCAGTCTCTGTCGAATGCGTACTTGGTGTCCTTACACGGGTGTAAATCGGCCAGGTCATGGCGCTTACCATGTATGTTTCTCTGTTGCCGAATGTACGGATGAGTGGAGTTAAATGCCCTCGCTTGCTCGTGTAACTTCATCGAGTGTTGCTTGACCTTTTAAACCCTAGCGGTAACTTTACGTACCACCAGGTTTAACACTAAAAAGTTCTACGTGATGCCCACATTGCGTTTATGTGTTTTGTACGAATCTCAGAACAAACAGCAACTTTTGCCTTATAACACATTAAGAGAATGGTTTTTATAACCGAGGTGGGGAGTGTTTACTCCGCGGTACGCACTGAGTCCTTATATAAAACAGATACGCTTCGTCTTTAAAGGGTTAATTAAGGGCCAGGAAACGTTGGCCTTTACCTGCGCCCCGCTACAAAAATACCTGTCATGCGAACGTAAATAAATGCAGTCATACGTACGTCTTAAAGAAACCAATTTTGCTACAAGACAGTAATATTGCTGTGTGACATTCGAGATCCGCACAGCAATGAGCGTTAATTTTACTGTCTTCAGCATGTGACGCCGTGTGGTTTGATAATATACCAACATTCGAGACGAAGCTGTTGCGTTTGTCTTTGCTGTGTTATAGTTGAGCTTAGCGTTTTCTTGCTGCGTATTGGTATAGTTTTTATGCCGTTACGTAAAGGCGCATTGGGATGTGTTTAATTGCATTAAGTCACTTGGTCAGATTATGTTTCACTACGTTACATTATGTTCGTCGTTCATGCATTTAATTCCGGTTCGATTTCTTAATGTACTATAAACGCCTTCGCTTATACCAGCAATACCGGCGTCATGACGCTCGTGATGTATGTCATTTTATCCTCGACATCAGTTTCGCCTGCGGTTGAATCCTCTGGGTGGGTATTGAGTTTGACGTGGCTTCAGCGTCACCGACATATTTTGAAAATTAATGGCTGAATTTTTTTTATGAAATTGCTTACGTCAGTACCGCTGCCTTTGGTTTGATACTCTCTCCCTCTGTGTCTCTTTTTTCTCTCTCTCTCTCTCTAGAAGAGTGCGCACGCATATATCTGAATCTTGGAACTTATTCGCTAGTGTAGTTACTATTAACCTTTTAAAGCCTCGCGGTAACTTTACATACCACCAGGTTTAACATCAAAAAATTCTACGCGGTGCCCACATTGCGTTTATGTGTTTTGTACGGATCTCAGAACAAACAGCAACTTTTGCCTTATACAACATTAAGAGACTGGTTTTTATAACCGAAGTGGAGAGTGTTTACAGCGCGGTACGCACTGAGTCCTTATATAAAACAGATACGCTTCGTCTTTAAAGGGTTAATATGGGAATCTGACAAGAGTTTCCTTATGTTAAACAAATGGAGCCATAAGCAAGCGTTTAGTTTTTTGAGTACACAGAGCAATGAATTGGTCTGAGTGACTCTTACGTATTTGAGGTAGAGATTTTGTAATAGGCTTTTGTACAGGTCAGTCTGCGTCACTGCGATCAGTGGGTGCGTCACAAGCAACAAAGGTATCTGGAACACTGTGGCCATCTGTGACAGTAGTATTTCTCGTAACAAGAGTCTCCTGAGGTGTGATGCTGCTTCGTTGGGTGAGTATTTTTCGACCTTTCTAAGGAACGATTTGCCTTAACTGTCAAGGGTACGTTACACAGTGTCACACCCAGGGTGACCGGAATCCGTGATAGTGAACCGTCAATAAGGAGGAAGCTTCGTTATTACGGGTAGCAAATTGGTCGTATGAAAATACGAGGAAATCTGCAGACAAATGTGAAGGTAAAGTAAAGCTTCGTTGGGGATTTTTAAGTTATTGGTATTGATGAATGTGGCAGACAGGTGGAATTGCATCCACCGGCTAATGGGAACACTACTACATTATGAACTTCGATAAGTTTAAAATGATTTGTGGGGTGTCGCCCTCTACAACTCAGAGTAATGGCAACCCCACCAACGGGAAGCGCCATTCAGTTTGTGTAGGGCCACCATCAAAGTGTTCCCATTGCTTTTTTAAGTGTATTATTTAACTGCACTCTTAGGTGTTAAGACGTGACGGTGTCGGTTATCATAGAACGAGTATGGAGATTTGGTGGGATCATACTGACGAGAAATCCGAAGTACTCGGAAAAAGAATGTGCCCCAGTGCCGCTCTGTCCACCATAAATCGCACGTGGACTCTCCTAGGAGGGAGTATAGGCTTCCGTGGTAAGAAGTCGACAGCTAACCTACTGAGCTATGGCACGGCCAGTTTTTCTCGTTGTTTTGTGGTTGTTGTTTTTGTCCTTGTTCTTGTTGTTGTTGTTCTTGTTCTTGTTGCTGATGTTGTTGTCATCGTCCTCTTCTTTGTCGTTGCTAAAGTGACAAGTTACTGAACGTACAATAAGTATAACTACTGTTTTGTCCGTTTTACCAGTGTTTAAATACTTCGATTGAAACCTCGTTTCAATGTGCTGTAGCACATTTGTAAATTATGTTTTGTGATAACTTTCAGATCTTGTTTGAAGTTATTAAACATGTCTGTTCTACAGAGACATCTTAGTTTTTATTGTAACTCGGAGCCCTCAGAACGGGTATAATAAACTCCAGAAGCTGAGTATTTTAGGTGAAGTAAAAAAATATTTGTAATCTATATGCGGTGGATTAATGTAGCAAGTCTGATGACACACACACACACACACACACACACACACACACACACACACACACACACACACACACGTAGATGACGTCAGAAGTTGTCGGTATATGTCGAGCAGTAGTTCCATAACAAGTTGTAACGTCTCCACCAGTGCTTTAGATACTGCAGTTCCATGCCATGTTGTGCGGTGGATTAGAGGGCGATTTGAGGTGTTTGGTACTCAGGAATTAGACAGACCGTAATTGTCATGGATGAACGAGAGTCAGTTACAAGGTGAGTTATGTTCACGTCATTCCATTTCAAACGTAGCCAAACTGCTCGTACATCAACGTATGATTGTTTACTGCAGAAACTCGCATAATTTTTCTTTAATTTTTCAGCTGTTGTGCCCAGTGGACGTGTACAAAAGTAGCATAAATACTCTTTCTTCGCCTGAGAGTGATCATTTCCATTGTCACTATCACACCGTAAGTAGCAAAATGTTAAGGAAATAATAAAAGACTGGGAAAGAGGATTCGAATCACATCTAAAGTACAGACCTTCCCTGTAACAGCCGTTGCTAGCATGCTTACTGTGAAGAGTAGATAATTACTTTTATATCTTAAGGTGGCCTGTGTTGCGTTCGCTTTAGGAAACAGGAAACAATAAAAATGCAAATAGGATAGGAAATGTGCATATTATGTAACACTGAGAATCTTTCGGATTTTTGCTTCGATTACCCGCAAACATATGGCAGATTTGTGGCGCCGTGCTGTGTTTAGATCGTTAACGGTTTCGTCGGCCTCTCTAGCTGTACCGTACTTTTTTTACTTATCTCGTAAATGACGAGATATGAACCTTTTAAAGCCTAGCGATAACTTTACATACCACCAGGTTTAACATTAAAAAATTCTACGTGGTGCCCACATTGCGTTTATGTGTTTTGTACGGATCTCAGAACAAGCAGCAACTTTTGCCTTGTAAAACATTAAGAGATTGCTTTTATAACCGAAGTGGAGAGTGTTTACTGCGCGGTACGCGCTGAATCCTTATATAAAAATTAATACATTTTGTCTTTAAAGGGTTAATATAAAGGTGCGTTTTTCTTCGTGTTACTGTCCGTTATATTTGTCCTATATTAACCGTACTTGGACTTTGTCGAAAAATTTCAGTAAACTTCCTCGTTGTTACATTTTAGATAAATGTATCCAGTGGAGCGTAATTGTGCCATGCGGACGGACGGACGGTCAGAGAGACTGGTAGATGCATCCATCTACTAGCTTCGGCAGTTTATCAGTCCGGATGGACAGACTGTCCAAGCTAGTAGGTGCTTTTCCAGTATTCTGCAACTCGCCTAAAGATCGACATAAAATTTATATTTCCATATATATTTGGTATCTGGTATTTATTTTTGGTTTAGTTAACGACGGACTCTGGTCAGCCAAACAAGCAATCTTTTTTTCTTCGTACCAGGCAGAAACCTTCGCCAGCTTCAGTGCGTTACACAGCTTTCATAAAGTAACAAGCTCTTCACGAACATGAAAGGCACTATCAGTGCGGCGTATAAATATAAGTTGTGGTTTGTTTGTAATTTCATTAGTTTTATCGATTGGAAGTGCATAGCAATCAGATTAATTTGCCGGAAATTTAAGGTCTTCAAATAAGTGTATTACCGTTTCTTTCACACGCCTTGTGCAATTTCGGGTAAATATGCAAACATCTTGAAAGCCGTTTCCCTTGTTTCCATACACCTCTCCTTCTAAAGCTAACAAACTCGCTTCTCACATTCCGAATCTGTAAAGAGCCATCCTTGGTTCTCAGTCGAAGTGCTGGTTAAGCCATAAAAACATATCCATTTCTTTATTTTCTAATTTATCCAATTTTTTTCTGTTTCTTCACTTCCTTAATCCAAATTTCTCTACTGAAGTCAATCGTCGGCTGGCCTGAGGACATAGAAGCGCGGGCCGCGGTTTGCGGACCCGTTGCCCTTGGAATGTAATGAATAGGCAGATATATGGTAGCACGTCATTTGACTTAATCTGAGCTGTTATCCCGGTATTCGCGTGTAGGGACTGAGGATAACCACCCAAATCTTCAGTGATGATTGCAAGATAACCCGCGAAAGAAGCAAGAGTGTGAACGGCATCATAGTGGGCTAACCAATTCGGAACTAATAGCTTCATCGGCAGAGTGCTTCTTGAGAAGATGACAGTTGCACAGTTCAACAGATGGCCGTCAGTTTGTGGAACACCACTGAAGTGTAAATATCACCTGTGCAAATAGAATGTACTGGGATCTGACATTGATTTAGTATCCTATAACAATATTGGCCCACCTGCTCTCGGAATCTAACCTCACCGTGAATACACGAGTCAACCTACGTCGGGGAACTGTGAAAACGTGGAGTAGGGGTAGCAGCAAGTGCACATGTAGTTGGTTAGTGGTGAAGGGCCCCGCAGCAGACGCTACGGACGCACCGCAGCCTTGAGGCTTCTTGTGCAACCCTGTAATGAAGATGATGATTATTTTAGTAATGGAGCACCGGTGGAAAACCGAAGTATTCGGAGAAAAACCTGTCCCAGTGCCACTTTGTCCACCACAAATCCCGCATGGACTGACCCGGGATCGAACCCGGGCCTCCGCGGTGGGCGGCCTGAGCCATGGCAAGTGCACATGTAGCTACACGGGAGGAGGGTACAAGCGACAAATAACAATAACGACTAAAGAAACACCACAACGTCCTTACTTCACTGGGTGAATCGTCAGCTTACAAGTGTCGCCATTTGACGGAAAAATAACACATTGAAAGCTTTGTGTGTAATACAGGAAAGAAACGTAAAATACATGCATGGTGCTGCCGCCGCTTATAATGAAGTAAAACAAACCGTTGACCACAGCAGCATGCAAGAGGACCGTGGTAACGCGACCTTCTGTGGCTGAAACTATAATTTCAGAACCAAAGAACGGGACAAACTTTCCACAATGTCCCACTTCTGGCTGGAATAACAGACTGAATTTGCTTTGGAAAGCAGGTAATCTACGGGACGTCGGGGGAGGGAGGCTAAAGCAGCTAATGAGCGAGCGTCCACGTCAGTGACGTAATGGAGAGACGATGCGTCACGGCGCAATATCTGTACAATATCTGGGATGTACGTCGCACTTAAGAAAATGTAAGCTTTTTCTTTCTGTGGCGCAGTAGCCCAAGTCGGCCTCAGGCCGCCTCGTTATTGAGGTTTCTGGTTTCTAGGGCACACACACGCGCGCGCGCGCGCCCCCTTTAGGATTGCTCTGAACCAATGATCAGCGTGTCGTCGAAGCTGCTACCTTAGCAACACCCAACAAACACAAGAGGCGAATATCCATGACATCAGCGGATTTGAACCCGCGATCTCATCAATCGAGCGGCTGTAGACCTACGTCTTAGACCGCACGGTCACCGGTATTGGCTGTTAACCTGTTTAATAATGTGGTAAATACTATAGGATACAACAGAAAGGCGAACTGGGTGACAGTAAATGGACAGAATAAACCGTGTGTGATTATATTTAAAATGTCGTAATATTTATAGACTATTATAAGCTGTTAAAAATGAGATTCATTCTGAAGAGCTGGAAGAAGAGCGTAAAATTAGTCATTTAAACTAGCCAGTAAGTCAGAAATTAAAACCCACTAAATACACTGTTTTTGGGCTACTCAGCGAACTTTTTATATCTCCGTGTGTCACCCGTCAGGGCCATTGTCAAGGACTTCAGTGTAACCAAAGTACAAAGGTTATTCGATAGTTACTGACTTGACACAAACGTGATAACCCGTACACCAGCAGGTGGAAGTGTTAAAGGGAATAGTGTGGGACAAATTGGAAATCTCTTAGGACAGTATTTAATGAGCATGTTATATATATATTTTTTCCCCTGTGGTGCAACTGCCCAAATCGGGCCTGGGCCGCCGCCTCTTGGAGGTTTCTAGATCACAATCAGACACACCACACTTGGTAGGGACTCCTCTGGACGAGTGATCAGACCGTCGCAGAGACCTCTGCCTGACAACATACAACACTCACAAGAGACAACCTTCCATGCCCCCGGCGGGATTCGAGCCCACGATCCCAGCAAGCGCTCGGCCCGAAGGCCCATGCGTTAGACCGCGCGGCCACTGGGATCGGCGTTGTGTACTCGTACACATAGCATAGGGTGTTCTTGCGGCGGTAGTGACGTACCTATGTAACTTAACTGCACATACGCAGCAAGGCTGGAAAGTGAACACTGGCGAAAACTTGTATATGTATAATGTGTGTGGTGTGTGTGTGTGT
>BLKM01000529.1:6160334-6212552 GCA_013340265.1 Coptotermes formosanus
ACACACCACACTTGGTAGGGACTCCTCTGGACGAGTGATCAGACCGTCGCAGAGACCTCTGCCTGACAACATACAACACTCACAAGAGACAACCTTCCATGCCCCCGGCGGGATTCGAGCCCACGATCCCAGCAAGCGCTCGGCCCGAAGGCCCATGCGTTAGACCGCGCGGCCACTGGGATCGGCGTTGTGTACTCGTACACATAGCATAGGGTGTTCTTGCGGCGGTAGTGACGTACCTATGTAACTTAACTGCACATACGCAGCAAGGCTGGAAAGTGAACACTGGCGAAAACTTGTATATGTATAATGTGTGTGGTGTGTGTGTGTGTGTGTGTGTGTGTGTATGTATGTATGTGTGTGTGTGGTGTGTGTGTGTCTGTGTGCGTGTGTGTGGTGTGTGTGTATGTGTGTGTGGTGTGTATGTCTGTGTGCGTGTGTGGTGTGTGTGTATGTGTGTGTGGTGTGTGTGTATGTATGTGTATGTGTTTGTGGTGTGTGTGTGTGTAGTGTGTATGTGCGTGTGTGTGTAATGAACTAATTGAGGAAAAACGGTAAGGGAACTTAACACAGTGTTTAAGATTATACACGGAGTCTGGGCATTACACACATGAACGCTGATGTGTGATGGACATACCAGTACCACCTGGCTAGTCCAGCTTTACAGTGATCGTGTTGCCTTCGTATCGTACGTAGATAGACCACTTCACGAAGAGCTCAGGGATTTCGATATGGATCCTTTAATTCCACTTTAATATTAAATATTTAATATGTAAATCCCTTATCTGTAATCCTTTAAAATCGATACATTGCGGTGCTATGTGCATTTCGTATTCAATTTGAATAATAACCGGCCCCCCCACCCCCCCCCCCACACACACACACACACACACACACACACACACACACACATATTTGTGCTGACGGTATAGAGCACACGTAGTTTTTACCCTCGTGCAGCTCCGCCATAATACCGTTGACAGGTGTTATCACTGCGAGATCGCAATAGAAGCGGGGACATCACACACACTGCATACGACAGCTCTTCACGACTTCTGTGAACCAACATTGTAATGCATTTGAACCACCTGAAATTTGCGTAGACTGTTAGACATACCGTTCCCATCTGCTGCTGGTACACAAGTGTGGCACATTGGGTTAGTTAACAGGTCAACCAACGAACACTTAAAACCCATATTACTGGACCAATATGTATGAATGCATGTACGTATGTATGTATGTATGTATGTATGTATGTATGTATGTATGTATGTATGTATGTATGTACGTACGTATGTATGTATGTACGTATGTATGTACGTACGTACGTATGTATGTATGTATGTATGTATGTATGTATGTATGTATGTATGTATGTATGTATGGACGTATGTGTACATTCACTAACATACAGTTATGTTGGAAGTAGAAATATTTTTAACACTATCATTTAACAATATTTCATTAAGATGATAAAACTGATACGCGTTTTGGGGCCCGAATAACACTACACTATAAATACTATATGCATTATATTATGCTACAACATGTTTCGGCCGCCTACTACATTGAGTTCTTAACCATGTATTTCGTACCTTTAGTTTCAATTCTGTGTTGTTGTATACACTATTTTTATACAGTCGTGTGTGTAAACCTTTGATACTTCCCTTGTATTATATTGAACTCGTTTATAATGGCCCGGAGAGGCCGAAACATTTTCATAGTCATTAGTGACGGGCGTGTAGTCCCAGTCAGAGTGTACATAGTTGGGTTGGATTTTGTGGTTGATTAAGGATGTACGATACAGATTAACTGCGCTTATTTCTACCGACTGTGGAAAGTGCTTGCACCACGTGTGTTCGTACCAGATGCAAAGTGTTTGCATGTCTTCATTCGGGTAACAAATTTTCATCCCATTGCAAGGTTATTGTCCCTCTATTATGTGACACAGTGCAGTCTGGCAGAACTTTACCGACAATTTAGTTGGACCTACTGCCGCCGTCTCTTCATATTCACAGCCATGAGAACGCCGAGCCTCTCTTTTTATCCGATCTTCTTTCCAAAACGTTCAACATCAGTGAAGTTTGTAATCGTGCCGTTTCTTGTGTGGTTGCAGGATGTGATTCCGTATTTTAAGATAAGAAATTAAATTAAAGATGCTGGGGGAAATGGAAGTTTTTTAAGTTCTCAGGACTGTAGAAGTTACGGTTTCGGTCTTCCTGGATGCGGTGTCATGTAGTGTGGTAGACAGACACAAACGTTGGGGAGCTAGATTATGTGGATGCAACCTGCTTTGTCTGTCTACCTGTCGTAGGAACGTGTCCTGTGGATGGTTTGATCGCAGCGGTGTTGATGTCCTTGCTTTTGTTACCAGATAGATACATTGTTTTGTGGGTAGTTATTTGGTATGTACGAATATACGCATTTTTATTTAACCCTTTAAAGACGAAGCGTATCTGTTTTATATAATGACTCAGTGCGTACCGCGCTGTAAACACTCCACTTCGGTTATAAAAACCAGTCTCTTAATGTTTTGTAAGGCAAAAGTTGCTGTTTGTTCTGAGATCCGTACAAAACACATAAACGCAATGTGGGCACCACGTAGAATTTTTTTAATGTTAAACCTGGTCGTACGTAAACTTACCGCTAGGCTTTAAAAGTTTAAAGAAAGGTGCTTTCAAGAATGAGATTGTGTCGCCCTCCAAGGCCAGCGCTACTGAGACCGAACTTGTCATTAGTTCAGTGGTTTAGACAGTCTCCGGGTTTACACAGGGATGTATTCATCGAGACTAACAATCATTGTAACAGTGTATGTTTATTATATTCAGATCGTATATTCTACATATGACGGCACTTATGTCTGTCACTCAGCCTTCTCCTTGCCTACAGCGAACACGTGTCCACGGCGAACTGGACCACCAGCCAGTACTGGGGTCAGTGCAGCATCTGCTGTCGATATGTTTTGTTTTTTTATGATGTGGGAGTTGTCTTCCCTTATTATTTGAATCCTGAACCCTGGGTTCATGGTTCTCTGATTTCTGGAAATATTTGTTTCCTTAGTAAGGCCAAGTAATTGTCAAGAGGGTGGCCCTTTAATACCCTTCTTGTAATGATTCCAGGACACTAGATCGTGTCGACCCACATACACGCAGTAGCCTGAGCTTACCCAGATGTTGACCTTCACTATCTAACCGGGCCCGCCTGAAAGAGACTTACAACGCCCCACGTTTCACCCCCCCCCCCCACCCCCAACCGCTGTAGCGTAGACAGAAGCCCAATGTGTGTAATATCAACGTCTGGGAACCAAAGAAGAACCATTTTCCAGAATTACTGCAATCCGAAATTTACTTCAATTTGGCTCGGTGCAAGGTTAGTCCTCTCTATCCTTTCCGTGGTGCTGGCCAGCCGCGATCTTGTAAACTTGCTTCTTGACCAGTCCCTTACCGCCTTCCTGTTATTGCGCAAGATCCACCTGAAACTAAATCAGTCACCTGAAGACGGAGGTTCAGCGTTCCTCCGAGATGTCCGAATCAACTTATCCTACGCAGTACAATAACACAGAATGATGATACTTGGTCGTTCTGTTTCGTTCGAAGTTCAGTTCATAACTTCCAGTAAGTCTTAAAATCGCCATGCCCGCGTTTAGTTGTGTGTCATACAACGCCGTGAATGCGCGGCAACTTCTCTGACAGCTGTGTGTTGCGTGTAGACGTGCAGCTCCGGGCTCTCCGGTTGTTTACTCCGCTGCATGTTTCTTCTCAAGACAGCTTGCAGCTGACGGCTACATTTTCCGCACAAGGTGAACAAAAATATAAATTCTCATAGTCATAACAGATGCCGGTAAACGTTACGTTCCAGCGTGTGCCACAATCTTGAACTTACTGACTTAAATCTGATTACTTGTGTGTGTATTTCAGTATAGAGTTTATTCTAAACAAAAGAAAATATAAGTGAGAAGAATCAGTAACTTTAATAGCACGTAACGACCTAAGCTGCGTTCTTGTGGCAAACATTAAAAGTTATTATCATACGGTCTGCCTCTACTTTGTAAATCATTGTTGATATTCGTAAGTGTCAGCGGCCACTTTGACTGCACGCTGCATTTTATTAATTTCTAGGCGCGTTCGTAAAATTGCGAAGATGGACTGTTGGCTTGGTCATGTCTGTTTGTCTGCATGGAAAAACTCGGCTCCCACTGAGCGGGTTTTTGTGAAATTTGGTATTTAAGTATTTTTCCGAAACTCTGTTGAGAAAATTCAGGCTTCATTAAAATTTGGCAAGAATAACGGGTAGTTTACGTGAAGACTTATATACGGTTATGGTAGTATCTCTTTCGATTCTTCTTAGGATGAGAAATGTTCCACAAAAAGAGCTGTGGAGAAAATCTAACACACATTTTATTTTGAATTCTTTTTTTTTCGAAAATAGTACCGTTTATGTAAGGTAATGTGAAAAATTGTGGGACAGCCAGACAGGCCACAGATGACAATATCGGTTAACTAAGGCTACACACACTCAGAATATGTAGTACTTACTGCTTTCCTACAGCAACAGTGGTTACGCGAACGCGCCTCAATATTACCTTATGCATGCATTGCTTGTTCTTGTTTGTTTGTTTGTTGCTTCTCCAGATCAAACAACTTTTTGAATAACAGTCCTAGCATTGTATCCCGCTCACACCGTTTGAGCGCTTGTCCATTCTGTATATTTACTTATGTGCTGTAACGGATACACTGTACACATCTAACAGCAGGCAGTCGGCATCAAGAAATGTCAGCATTACACACCAGGGAAGGCAATGTGGATATCATTCCTGGCTGCTGCTCCCGTGTTTGTGCAACTGGTGGACATTACCCTCGTGAGTTAGAGGCGCTAACCCTTCATTTCCCATATTGCCTTGTGTCTTGTTGGCCGTTGTGACCCTAGCGCCATCATCACAGTAACCTGATTAGTTTTGCAATGAAGGGGAGCGTATGATTGCCAGAGCGATACAGAACAGGGTTATTATATAAACAGAGGACTGGGAGCTGTAACAGACGCGGCATGATTTAGGGGATGCTGGTGGGTGATGCAGGGATCTGTAATTTTTATCATAACAGTAAAGTAGCTTGTAATAAGATGGATTAGTTAGTTTGAGTTACAAGCTGGGAAGATTTATGGGACGGGGGCTGGTAATGAAGAATTTTGCAGAGGCTGCACGGATTAATTATAAAAGGAGAATGGACAAGACTCTATGTTCATATGTTGCAAATATGAAGTACTGTGATAACCACACTAGGATAATCAGCCCCATTAATTTGAAGTCCACTGCTTCAGAGAACTGTCATTCCATTGGTAAATATGTGAACCCTTGTAATGCATGTGAAGATCGTATTCTGTTTTTAACATTCCTATAAACACGTGGTTGCAGGTCCTTTGTCAGCAGATATAGCAACTAAAGAATTGTTCGAAGCTGTTACAACTAGTGCAACAAGCGTGTGTGGTTTATGAGTGGTGGAGCTCCTAATCATTTTACCCACTTCTTGAAGTACGTTTTAGACAGCCACTATCCAGACAGATGGACAGGAAGAAGGTATCTGTTTGTGGCCTCGACGATCACCCGATCTCACTGCTGAAGGCTTGAATCTGTATTGCCAACTGAAAAGAATCAGCGCGTAGACTTTATATCTTATACACCGTGCCTCTTGTCACGGTCTTTAAAATAACCAACAATTCACGTGGCTGCTGTTCCGAGAAGATTTTGTGGCAGCCAGTGGCCGTGAATGGTCTCTTGTAATTACATTCCTGAAGAACCAATAATCAGCTCAACGTAGGATACAGACTGCTTAGAGAGTAAAACTACATTTTTGTTGCATTTCATCAAATGTACGGGATGTAGAAGAGTATTTGAAACTGAACTCTGTAGTTCTTTTGATCGTATTATTGCGTATTTCTGAGAAACGTGATAACATTCAGCTTCAGTTCCACTGGTGTGTGCCACTTGAAACGGAAACCACAGTTATTTACCCCATAACACAGGTGCCCTTCGTCAAATTACCTTTTGTGGTTTAGAGGATGAAATCTACAGACATACTTATCTCTCAGCTTGTACACGAACTAGGACACGGGCTGAACGACTGAGGTATCTGGGTTCGATTCCTTGCAAGAAGATATTTTTCTCTTTTCCGGAACCGATTTATGAACTTTGGTACCGACAAAGTAGTATCAATCATTTGCAGAAATTGACGACTGTACGGAACATTAGTGCAGATGAAAATTCGTCTATATCTAGGACCACGCTTTATAAAGGGGGAAGGGGGTCATTTATCACGCAACTTTGTAGCTACGTATGCGAGGTAGGCCATGGCTGATGACAGTGTTGCCATCTGTCTCACTCTCTTCCTCTTAACTCTCTCTATTACGGAAATATAAAATGCGTACCTCACCCCCAACAAACATCGGCCACATTTTAACCCTCCAAATAAGCTTTAAAGAAGGTACACACAACACAACGACCTGTATCTGTTTTTATGTTACGAAGTTCCTATGACCCATGAATGCTGCATGTAGAGTCGAGTATCCATGAGGAAATGCATTGTATTTCGACCTTACAGCCACGACATGTAGAAACTGTGATGATAAGTCGCATAAGAATTACCTTATCTTTACAGCAGGTTATTTGTTCAACCAACCGCTGTGTGTAGGCTGTTTAGCAACTGCAGGGGTGGACTACTAGAAGTATAACCAGTTCGAAATCGCGTCATGGTATCAAAAGTGATCATATCTCCTTCCAAACGTATTCGTGTTGTATGATTGCAACATAACCCCCTGCATAGCAGTCTATTTATTGTACCCCATTTGTAATTAAGATTAGTCTTGAAAGTATCCGAGAGAGCTAGTTCAATACAGTAAGTGGGCAACGTGTGGTACAACCTTGGAAACGTAGTTTGAATCCCGGCAGGCGCAGAGATTTTGCTGTTAACCGCGTGCGGTGCTGCTCTGAAACCCTCCAAGTTGTTATCTAGTGGGTGCCGGGAGTAAAGTGACTGGGGTCTGCAAGTGATTCAGTTCTGATACCCAGGGCTTTAAGGCGTGATGATTAATTAAACATATATAAGCAAACCCAGTGGCCGCGTGGTCTAAGGCGTAGGTCTGCCGCCGAGCACTTTGTGGGGTCGTGGGTTCGAATCCCACCGGGGGCATGGATGTTTGTCTCTTGTACAGCGTTTGTGTTATCAGGTAGAGGTCTCTGCGACAGGCCGATCCCTCATCCAGAGGAGTCCTACCGAGTGTGGTGTGTCTTTGAATGTGATCAAGTGAAAATAAAAACCCTCTACACCTACTGTGAACAAGTAGGTAGAAGAGGGAAGGACTACGAAACGACAATAAAAGCAAAAACAGTCCCCATTACAGGCCTGAACAGGCCCATGAGCTTCCAGGAGGTTGAGGCTCCCAGGTTTTTAGACAATCGGCACATGAAGGTGGTAAAGTTGTCAGCCCTACGCACCGGCCACCTTTACTCCCTACGGAATATTCCTGGTACTTATTTCTCTAGAGGCTGAGTTGGCCCCAGGGCCATAGTGCAACCGAAAGGATTAAATGAAACACATGGTGAACTTTATCTTTGTAACATTACCTTAAGGAAGCAGAATTTGAAGTCGTAGACAGAATCCGTCTGCGCCATGGAAACATTTGGGTGTGAGCTCTTGTATATACAGAAAATAACTTTTGGGGTTCAAATAAAAGAAAAGTTTCTAAGAACGTGAGCGGCTGTTAGATTTTCAGGTTGGATCCTCCACCTTTGTGTTGGTTAGTGTAATTTCTGATATAACACAGCAATCAACATTTAATGCGTAACGCACGTACGTCCAGTATGTCTGCATGTTAACTTTGAATCTGCTCAAAGAACGTACATGAAATTTCGTGGTGCCGTCGTGAGAATGTGGAAACGTTTGGATGCTATTGAACTATATCTTGCAGCAGTGATTTGTGAAGATCTTTACTGGGCTGATTCTGGTGAGTGTCCAGTGGCTGGCTTGGTCTCGTTGTGTCTCTAATAGAGGAACCTTCTTAGTGCACTCAGTGTGCAAATCTAAAGAGAGATACCTTGCCCGGTTGTTGAAACTGCCTACGCAATTTGAGTATAGCAACACTGTAACTCTTCACGTAGTGATAATATCGCCCCTATTTTCTAAAAATGGGGAACCCCAAAAAATTAAATTTTACAGGAGAAGCACGAAGGTGATTCCATTTTACATATCGCAAATGCTTTGAGAATTACAATATCCCCCAGCTGTCTTGGTTATTCTTGAAGATGCAGTTCTCACCTCTTTACATATTATAGAGGAACATTAGTTGAATGATTTGCTACATGCGTATAACTCAGTTTAGCTCAAAGTGGTAGTTAGCTCCTCTTTACAAAGCCGGGTCGATGTAATACAAAATAAGAAATTTTGCTTAATGCGCCAAAAGCTAATAAATTTCTCATTACATTGTGTCTAATAACCAAAAGCAAGTATTGCGGTACGTAGAAAATAAGGAAAGGCAAATGCTTCATTTAAGAATCGGATTGCTCTATCGCTGTTATGTAGCTGGTTGGGCGGTCGGTCGGTCCGTTGGTCCGTTGGCTTCTTTGGTTAGTTGGTTGTTTCCTTCTTCGGTTCTTTGGTTGGTTCGCTGGTCGGTCGCATGGTCCTGCCTGGTTTTGTAATTGTCCCAGTTATTTACGTAATTATTTTGTTTATTGATTTATTATGTTATGTAATTGTGTCCTGCACTCAATTATGTTTCGCTTGTTAACAAGTCAGTTGATTAAGCACCTAGTTACTCGGCAGCCAATTTCTTGGACTTGCTTAGTAAACCCTTCCATCTTCATAAGGTAACTTACTGCGTTTGATATTTGACCTTACGCACAAGAACAGTGTTCTCGTCTGTTCATACGTATTATTATTGGTGGTTATTTGAGCACGCTATATGTGCTGGAGACTTTGAATATTCAAGTAGGATTATTTGTGAGATCGGAAAGGAGGTGGGGGGGGGGGGGTGTTCCAATCGTGGAACTGTCTTCGAATTTAACTTAAGAAAGTGGCAAAAATCACCAGTAACTTCTGGTTGGTCCGGCCATCGGTCGAGATTCGAGCCAGGCGTAGGCCTGTCCCTCCAGAGTACTATACTTCCTTTTCTATGCTGCCAGAATCATCACACAAAACTTTCACATGGGCATCTGGTCCCTTCGATGGATTTCTAAGGTAACTTTTTTTTGGGTGCTTCTACTATTACAACTGGTCTTAAGACTAACGAGTAATTTTTTTCTTACCTAAGATGCTACGTTTAATCTTAATCTAAGGGTTCACCCAGTGGCGTTCCTTAGTTTTTGGCATTTGTAGTTAGACACGTTTTTCTTGTGTTTCACTGGCACAACTCTGCTTCTTTTCACTGACACTTTGCACTAGCTGGAAGGGTTTTACCCTCTTAAGCCTTCGCACTATATCACTGTTGTCCAGGAGTTGTAAAGCCTCGACACTGGTGTGTTGGTGGAGCCTTTCCTCATGTTTCCGTGCGAACCTTTTTATTTCTTTGTCGACGGTGTCTATTTCCAGATCCCTGTGGAGATCACTATTCCTCACGTACCCAGGTGCATCGACGATATTCCTCAATATTTTGTTTTGGAAGCGTCGTATAATTTTAATATTACTCTGTTTGGTACATCACCATAGCTGTATACCACACGTCAGGTGGGTTTTAGGATCTGCTTGTAAAGCATAAGAGATAAAAATAAAACCACGATCCACAACAGCTCAATCAGCAAAGTGACTGGATGGCTAGATTCCCGACAGAGACTTTGTCTGAACTCGGATAAGCAGTCTCTCGAGCGTATCCAACGGATACAGAGGTCGCTTTGCTGGAGGGAAAGCGTCAAATCTCTAAAGCGAATCACTCAGTTTCCGATATCTAGCATGTGTGGAGCTTTCCCTGCGTCCCATATACACCATTGTAACTTGGTGCTTGCGAATAGGGGCAACGATGATTCATCAAAGAAAATCGCCTGCCATACGGCTTGGTACAGTAAACTTACATCTGAGTTAATGCTGTTCCGCAGTTCGCAACGTCAGAGGAGAAAGAAGACAGGATATACAGCAGAGAGATGTCTTATCTTGTATCACTCACGAGGAAGCTTGTGGTCTTGGGCAAGCAGTGCTGCCGCATTTCCAGGCTTCTGGACTTTTTTTTTTTTTGTAAAGGAAAACAAATGTGTCGCGCATCTGTCTTGAGACAGCACCATTTTATCTAGTTGTACAGCTCTAGACAACTGTGCTTGCCTATCTCGTGGGCTTATGTCCTGGAAAACCCTCTTATTCTGCATCGTTAGCATAGGCAGTTCCCTAAAATGCGGGATTACCTTTCCTTCTTGCTGTGCCTCTGGCAAAGTGCTGTATCATTTGTAGCGAGTTCGCAAAGAAAAAGTTGCAAGAACGCGCCTACTGACTGCGCCATTTCTGTCTGTCGGCCTTTACGCATGTACAACTCGATAAATTTTACACGGATTTTTATAAAGTTTTGTTTTGAATAATATCGGTAGTACATTTTGAGTAATATCACTAGTTTCGCCGACGTATGGCAGTATTGGCTGAACTGCTAAGCGGACTCTGTGTATGAAGACGTACATACATTTTCCATTCATCTTCTAAACGTTGATCGGATCCAAAAACCATAGAATACTTCTGTAGAGAGAAATGATGTTATATTTTCATGCGCCATACATCTTTCCTTCTGTCATAACAGCTTTAGAGATGTGAAAACCAGAAGGTATTTTATGCTTCGCACCTCATATAAGTGAAATATCATATTTGCGGCCCTTGCGTGTTATTTCAGCCTGTAGTAGGCTCTGGAGGAAGAAGCAACAAAATTTTGCGTTCACGAATTGAAATTGTAGAGACAAGAACCAAGCAAACCGATTAGAATTTCTATATGCGTACATCTACGGACTTGTTGCGACGTAAATACATCTCTGTTCGCAGGCAGTATGGGGGTCGTTCCGGGAAATCGAGCGTAACGAAAGTAGGATAGATCAAATGCCTACTGCTACGTGTGCAATAGTTTGGAGGCACATGGCAACAGTATCAAGTGATAGACCATAGACGTACGCGTCATGCTTACTGCGACTTCTTGCGATTTTGCTCTTGAGACGGCGCCAGCATGCGTAAGCGCGCGAGGCAAAAATGACGCTATTCCGCGCCATTGCGGCAGTCATTACTCAGCTTTCGGGTAGGGCTGACGCGTGTGTAACCTTTCAAATGATTCGTAATAACGAGTTCTGCAATACTGAAGTGCAACAACAGTGAACTCATAACCGTAATACAGCGCAAAAGTGGAAAAGTGACAACAGTTTCGACCTAACTTCGAAATGTCGCAACATTTGCAAATAAAATATGTAAAACGATATAAGATTCGGATGTTGGAAGAAAGAAGACAAAATTCCAGACAAAATGAGAGGCCACTGAGCGGCGCCGAGCGAGCACGGCGCTGGAGATAGCGTTGCAAAGCTGCTGCGCGCGGCGTCAACGTCGGCGCCAGCACTTACACCTAGGAGCCGGCGGTGCCTATGGATGTGAACGACATTGATTCGATCGACGATGTCGGATCCTCATCACAGGAGTCGGGTTTCACCAAAATTACAATGGTCACAGACGATACGAGTCGGGAACCGAGTGCTGGAGCGGGCGTAAGCGCTGCGTCGGAGGCCGCAGTGACCGCAGGGCCACAGTACGGGCGAGCGGCCGACTCATATCACAGACCACTGCTGGCAGTTTGTAAAAACAAATGAAATTCCTCGAAAGAAATGACATTCGTTGCTAACCATTGTTTCATTACTACACACAAACGACACTGTCACAAAACGACACTGACGTATTCTACGTAACGGATGTGTCCCCGACACTGCCTTGCCCGTATTTTTTTATTGGAATGTTTTCTACATATTTAGTACTTGCGAAAATTTATTTCTACGTCTTAGAATACGTTTTGTGTCATATATTACACATTGTATAACATTTGTAACTATTTAAGTGTATCGTCATTAATTCCGTGGCGCATGTTCTGTCTTGACTTTCAAGAAATTTTCCGCCCTTATAAGAATCTTAACTTTTCATTTCCCGGTTCATTGCAGTCAACACTTCATGTTAGGCATGCCCATTGGCAAGAAGAAAACAAGGTTGGTCGTGACTGGTTTACTTCAAGGAATTCAAGATTTTGTACATCGTAAGTCAACATTCTCACACACCTGCAGTACCCTCCTCCCTTTTTCACCTTGACTGTCATCTGAGGCCCCGGTTCGATCCCAGACCAGTCCGTGCATGATATATGTTGAACAAAGTGGTATTGCAAAAACACTCATCACCAACAAATGCACAAGGAGAGTTTTATAATCAATCGTAACACACTCCTACATGTTTCGACCCTGCTGGGTCGAAACATGTAGGAGTTACCTAAATCTAAAAAGTGACGAGTGTCTTATGATATTAGTGTGAAGACATCCCCTTGAAGATGATGTAGACAAACATCGAAACATGACGGGGTAATGAATACTAAATAAATTGATTGTGATATAGTGCATTTTGTTGGTGATTATTGTTATTCTACGTGAAAAATGCACGGTAAAGACAAAGTTAAAACGCAGGAGTGTGTTACGATTGATGATAAAACTCTCTTTGTGCATTTGTTGGTGATTAGTGTTTTGTATAATACAGTGCACGGACATGGAACACATTTAAAAAAAAGTGGTATCGGTACAAGTGTTTGTACCAGTACTTTGGTCTTTGCCAGCAGGTGTCATTCTACCAGTGTTGCGCACTCGTTTATTGAGCCGTCACGGCCGCTACATAATTTTAGAATTTGACAACATCCTTAAAAGCGCCCTTAAATTGTCACCCTAACACTGTTTGGTGAGGAGAGCAGTCTCTGATTCTCCTCACTATGAAATGTTTTCCTTCATCCTCTTTTTATTTGCATGGCGCAACAGCCCCCTAGTGGGCCAGAGCCTCCTTACCGTTTAATATAACTAATGGTTTCTTATCTGCAAAACAGTATTTCTGTCGCAGTATATTATTATACTTAAACATTATAACAACGAATTTTCTCCTAGTACGACATGTTTCGACCTGTATTGGTCATCTTTAGTTTATTGTGACACGTAATGAGGTTTCGATTTGTTGCTGTTGTATTTACATGGTATCTGTTGGTGGCGTGATATGTGTATTGGATTGTTTTGTTGTTCAGTGGGCGTTTTCCTAGGTTTATATTTTGTTTTTAGATCTGTGTGATTACTGTATGAAAAATCGGATTTGGTGATGGTGTGGTCGTTTAAGTGTTGGTTTTGTTTACAGAGGTTGTCTGTGTACAATTCCTCTGTGACGTTCATATATTTTTTTGTTTTTGATGTGTATCTTAATGTGCCTATCGTGTTTTCTATTGTGCCATTCGTATTGGCTTCAGTATGCGTTGGGCGTAGTTTTAACTGGCGCTGTTGTTGCTCTTTATGGTGTTTATGTAGCCTTTAAATCGTGTTGAAAACATTATTCTGTCTCTGATGTACCGAACTTAAATACACTTAAAAGTATTCCTTTTGTTCTATTGGAAAATATAATGACCTGAGAGAAATATGATATAATATCTATTATAGCAGTGATTTTGTATTCTAGTAGGTTCGAATTACTTTCACGCTCCTCTTGTAACTATGACCCCCATTTCTGCTATGCATGTAACTGTTTCTGGGCTATGTAACAAAATATATTGATCAACGCATTTCATTGTTACATAACAAAACATTTCTGTTTTGTTGGGCAACAGAGTTCTCTGTACTTTAGTGAATGGAAGTTTTCGTCTGCTGTTTGTTAACATGTGGCCTATGGTAAAACATGGCGCAGATCAAACAATACATAAGCTGGTGTGTTCCGGATAGTAAAATCATTTGTCAGCGGTATTTAGTTGGTCGTTCTGTTGGGACGCTGTTGTAAGGGAAGTGATTAATTTTGTGGTCTTTAATTATTTGTGTATATAATAAAGTGCTTATGTTAACCCTTTAATGCACAGTGGTTATTATATGCACAACCTACTAATATTAAAGGAACCTCCGCATTTTGCTCACGCAGTGTGTTCATGATTTGAGCGTCATTTTGGGGAAAAAACTACTTGCTTTCATAAAAAAGAAGAAAATATTTGGGCTTATGTGATCACCATGGTATTTCTGAGCGCCCTCGTATTCTGCTTTGGAACCAGTTGAACAATTTTCACGAAACTTGGCATGAACTTCATTCCACGTGAGGACATCTCAGTGTTTTACTTTGTAATTTCGCCCAGTCAGTAGTAACTGCATAGTGTGATTTATTAAAACACAGCTTTTATGTCTCATATTGCAGAGTATATCGTCAAATTATTGAAGTTTAGTTAAAAATTAGATAGAAGGGATGTGGACGTTGTTTTGGCCTGCTTCAGGATACTCTCCCGCTATTTGCTGGGAGGGTCTAAGAAACACCATGAGTACCTCAGAATATTCGGTCTCTCTGGTCAAGATTCATGCCGAACACTCGTCGAATACAAGGATGAGTGACAGCACGTGAGCTGTACTGCACGGTGTTAAATACCCATGCCTTCTGAACATTAGATGTACTTGTACATGTGAAGTGGGCGTTCGCTATTACGTTTAGGAATGACCCGCTGATAACAACATGCGCGTTTGTGTGGGCTCCAGACGTCTTGCACATTTTTGGTGAAGAGGAAAGCCTTGTCCTTACTGGGAATCGAACCCCGGCTGTCCATATCATAGGTTGTAACTTTAATAACAGCTTTGTGATCATAATAGGCCGAGACATATAAAACTGGAATAGGTGACTTTCGTATTAGTGAATGTGCCGTAGTACGTGCGTGGAGACTTCGTTGCCAGAGTAGACGAAGAACTAAAGATGCAAAGGTACAGAGTCGTCAGAATATGAAGGCGGTGCCTTTTAAAATTAATTGTACTTTCTTTTCTAATTAAGTTCATGTAATAATTTTTGTCACCACTTGAAAGTTTTTGTTTAACTGAAACGACGTAATTTTAGTACATTAAATGCAATTAGTTCCTTTACTAAAGATACAGTGTTTTCGGGATGTTAGGCCGTGTCTACTGGGAAGTAGTTACTGTTAGCTGTGTGTGCTGCTGGTAACTGCTTACCGCGTGACATGACAAAACGTCATAGAGACTTCGGTCTTCGTCAACTTCGCTGTGTGTCCATCAAATCTCGTACGTTTTACCATAGGTTAATAAATAGTTGTGGCGAATACGAAAGTACGTTCCTAAGCCTCGGTGGCATTTGTAGGTTGTGTTTTATTTTTCTAGTTCTTAGTAAAGGTAAAGGTGTCTTATGGATGAGTATACGTCGAGCCCTTGCAGTCCCGATGCACGTTGGCCTTTTACAGGCACCTTATTCCCCCTCACTAGGTGCAAGTCATGAGAGCCTTGCCCTTTTAATGAAGTACCAGATCGCCCACAGACCTAGACCGCTGATGTCCTCAGGGTCCAGCAAGAAGGCACCCAGATAAACATGTCTGATTGTTGCCAGGGCTTCACACTTAAGGTAAAGGTAAAGGTGTCACTGATCTTAACTAAGCACGACGACAGAAAAGCACAGGGCGGTGTCGATAGGCCTATTCTTAACGTCGACATTACATGGACGTGATTGAGAAGCTTCACGTCTCGGTTGCTTTACCCCAGTTAAAGAACCCCCACTGCCTACTGGATAGAAAGCTTTCTGGACGCTGTGGAGAAAAGGCTGCGTCATGAACGCGTTACTTCACAATTCTGCCAGAAAACGAACTCAGATTTCTTTGAAGCCCAGCCCGTCACTTGGTACCCATACTGAACAACTTATTTCTGTTCCTTATAGCTTTCAAAATCATAAATAAACTGGCTTAACTGCTTGCGTTTAATTACAAACTTCCTTATTTATCTAAGCCATTTCAAAGTTCCGTATGCCAAATTTGAGGAGGATTTAGTGCGTCCTGCAAGGCCTATTTTCCTAGTTCGAAAAATTTATAGAAGAATATTTATATTTGAATAAATGTACGTCTTATATTGTATTGCCTTATGTTCTTGTAGTTTCAGAGTCTGTTATACTCTAACGCAGGTCTGCTACCTGGTAGTGTTACGTTGCTGCTGGGACATTTTAAATAAGAAGGCTTTTTAAACCTTTCTTTGTCAAAACCGCCGTAGAAAGTCGAAGAAATTTTGAAAACTTATGAGCTGTTTGTTTATGAACTTATACATTATATTACTAATTCACTTTGTAAAAAATGCTAAAAATGGCGACACCCTAGCCTAGGTTGTCAATTGCATTTTTATACATTTTTCCTATTATTTGTACATTTTATGGCACATGATGTATATAAAGACACAAAATTATACAAGTAATTGTACGTATACTTTTTCATTTTTCATTCTGTATATTATATTTCATGTTGTCCGCGTACAGACCAAATTTTGCCGAAGTTGCCCGCACCAAATAAAATGCCGAGCACGCCTGCTCTAATGTCAGTGTCCGCTACAAGATGGCCGTTACATGGTGGGTTGCAGTAAAGCATTAGAACGCGGCACAGAGCTGGGGAAACAATTAGTATCGATCGCATGAAACTGTAAAACTTTTGGCTCATCAGGAAGCAAACATAGGGATCGAGAAAAACCACTGTGTATCTGTTCGCTTGTTGGTGGGAGTGTTAAATGAATGTTGCTCTTTAACCTGTGTGGATCCTTGATTCCCAAGAAAATCTGAAAGTACATCTCGTCTGACAAGCACGAAAAAATGCATTTAAATGCCTCAGCGTTGTGTTTATGTGTTTGTGTTTTTTAAATTCGCATAACCAAGCGGTCATACACTAACAGGGTTTATGCGAACTGTTAAGGCTTATGAGTATTTGCCTCTTACATAAATTAGTATAAATGTGAAAAGCTTACTAGCTTCATCTGAGGAAGCCAGAATAAATGTCTGAGAACCCCTGCTCACGCTTACGAATTTGGATGACTGGGGGGAACGTGTGTTCACTAGGCGTTTAGCACCCTTTGTGTAACGTGGTCGAGTACAGCCGTTGTGTTCTATACTTGATGATATTGCTGCCTTTTGTCTAGAAATTCCCTAGCTGTTTGAACATGTGGAAGGAGAAGGCTGTAAGAAAATTTGGAGCTTTAGGATGAAATATGAATGGCTGTTGGAAATGAGGGGGTTGGAAGTTGAAGCGTGTAAGATGTTGATACTGTGAAACGAATTATGAAATTATGGAACGTGCCTTCACGTTGATGATATTAAAATATATCTGGTGTGTAGTGGCTGGAGCGTTGAGCTGCCATAAGTCTGATATTACTATAGAGAAGATTGCGGTCGCCATGTTTAAACCTACCGCCACCCGCACTGCAACGCTCAGCAAGTAGCTGGCATTGGCATTAGAGTAGATTGAACCATACATGCGAATTTGTTAATGACGAATTTGCTTAAGTAGGTGACATCCTTGGTGATTTGCGTATCAGGGCTGTTACTAAAATTGTTCATTTAACGTAGTTGGTGATTTGCGTGGTTAGGGGTCATCAAAGTAGGCGAATTTTCATAATTAGGTCGCGTCCTGGTTATTTAAATAATGAAAAGTTCTGTTGTCATTTTTTTACAGACACGAAGGCTTTGAGTATTACGTGTAGATGGTTTGCCCGGTGACGTTTATTTACAAATCACAACCACGTGCAGTGTTGAGTGTACTTGCTGCTTGAAAGGGTTGATTTCCGTGTTGGTACTATTGCTGACTTCCGGATGGTGACGCCCTTTCCTTTCCACGGGCACCGTCCTACTGCATATATCTTAGCCATTAAGTCTAAAAATTAATGAATAATACTTAAAAATTTTGACCCGTGTACTTCGAAGTTGTTATTATTAAAAGTGAAATGAAATCGCCAAATACTGTATATTTCCGTGTACTTACGTTCGAAGTTTTAAATAATCGGACGAAAAAAATACACTGTGTGTTGGAGTTGGTATAATAAGACCAGTAAGTATTTTCCTTATACTCTATGCATTTTGATAGTCTGAGCATTTAAAACATAAAGTGCAGTCTTCTGTGCGCTGTTGTTTGGCGAATGCACTTCACACATGTTAAAGCCTTAAGTATTTTCCAATATTCTAAGCATGTGTTTCTCTGAAAGTGGTCAAGCTGTTACAGTCGGAAGCTTTTGGATGTGTTTGTCTTTGTAAACGAATAAATAAGATACTAATACGTACTAAATGGTGTATTTCTAACGTTGTTATAGATCTGCATACGATATGAAATGAGTACTTTCAACATTAGAATTATTTGCTGGATATGTTAATAAATTAAATAGCGAAACGAAGAAGTATCGCTGGTTGTATTCAGGCTTCGTATCTTTTGCGTGATCCAGGGAAAAGATTATGTCTGTGTGGAAGGACTCTAAGGTGGAGAGGGGGCAGAATATGGATTTTGCCTCTAAGGCTGGATAAAATTTAATATATTGTGAAGTTGTCTGACGAGGACGTGTTATTAACCTACCCCCCCCCCCCACACACACACACACACACACACCGAACATTTTTATGACGTCATTTGGATTAAATCAACAGCAAGTTTCGGAAGTCTAATATGCTTCCGTCATCAGGAAACATATGCAACCTACTCTGCTGGATCTTCTGGATCCACTAGAAGTCACTAGACTCGGTGAAAGCTGCATCTAATATGTGGAACGTGGGCCGGTATAGCGACTCGCTACGGACTGAACGGTCCAGGGATCGAATCCCAGTGGACGCGATATTTTCCGCACCCGTCCGGACCGGCCCTGGGGCCCACCCAGCCTCCTGTACAGTGGGTACCGGATCTTTCCCGGCGGTAAAGCGGCCGGGGCGTGGGGCTACCCACCCCACCCTCTTCGCGCGCCGAGGTTAACGAAAGGGTAGAGTTATACCTCTACTGTCCCTTGTGCCTTCATGACGTGTATAGGGTACCGTGTATCTTACCTTAATGTTCCGAACAGCGCGCGTTTACATGCTGTTATCTACGGGTGGAAGCCGGTCCCAGAACTTGATAGTTCTATAGCCCCAAACGAGATCGTGTTGCGTGTTCAATGCCCGCCAGTTTAAAATTGTAATATCTTTTTCATTTGTATGCTATAAATAAAGTGCTTTAGAGGACAAAGAATGATTCTTATGAAACGATACAAAGGTTAGAAGGATCAGTGGATAAGAAACCACCGCACTTCTCATTACTAAATGGAACGTCTGTCACAGTAAGACATTTTGGTTTTAGTCTGATGGTGATAATTTAATTCATGCGACAAGATCATAGAGGACGTCACTATCCATAAGTGCTTTAAGTTGACACCACTGCAGTGGATTCCCTGAAACTCAATCTGGCACGTAGTTGAGATACGACGTATCTTGAGCTGTCTGGTGCTGCCGTCTAGCCCCTCTCACTTGTCTTTGTGGAGTAAGATGAGTGCCCCAGACTCCCATTGTATTCCCCCCAACCCTGCGCACACACACTTTTATATATGTCAACGAGCCAGGGCTTTGTTAACTGATACGTGTCGCTCCTCTTTCATTTGTTTCATGCAGTCATGCTGCCAACATAACAAAGCCTTCGTGTTTGAGATTAGTGTTTCTGTCTTCGTCACTCTTTCATGAACGTTTTACGGCGCAGCATTAATTGTGTTAAGGACTAATCGACCTGCTAGTGTAATAGAAACATGCACAGATAGCTACAGTGTATGTACCAGCGGCTTTAACATTAAAGTACTGCATTTCATGAACAGAATGCATTTAGGTGTTTCGTATGATGGCCTTTAAAAAGAGCAGTTATTCCCCTATACAGCATTAACCGGTTGGTTTTTTGTAATGAACACGGCACTGAGTTCTTTGTGAGGTAGTAACTGAATTTTTATGTGCTGCTCGAATGAATTCCATGGTTCAGGCGTTAGGGCCTGCTGTGTTACTGGTTCCTGTATTTCAGATTTTATGTTATTGCGGTGGTAATTATGAAGATTCGACCCCGTGCAGTGTGGTAGCTCGTCACCAACGTTTCGGAGGAACCTGCTGCCTCCATAACATTAGAAATCCTTTATTTTTTCCAGCAGAGAGTATTATACGTTTCATATGATTCTCAGAATAAACAACAGTTTTCCTCGATATGGTATTAACCGACGCGTCTTTGTAATGGCGAGACTGAGTAGAACTCGGTCTTCAGCCCATTTTCCTTCCAGAGAAAAAAGAGGACAGATAGGCATACAGGTCAGGCTGTCTGCGTACGTAGGCGCATATGGTATGTCTGTCTGCCACTTAAAGTTCCTACACGTTGCGCCAATGTTTACGAAGCGTGATATAAACATATGATGAGAGTGTACCCCAGTGTCGTTGTTTTAACTTCCTGCAACCAGTAACAATAACATGGCGGATGCGCTAACTTAACAGGCCGAAGCGTCATTAGCATCATTTCCGCTAGGACTTGAAGTAATACAGGGCACTAAGTACAAGATCTGTGCCGATCCCAGCGGCCGCTCGCTTATTGATTCGAGTTCGAGTCCCGCTGGGGGCATGGATGTCTGTCTCTTGTGGGTGTTGTGTGTTGTCAGGTAGATGTCTCTGCGTCGGGCTGATCACTCATCCAGAGGAGTCTTGCGGAGTGTGTTGTGTCTGAGTGTCATCGTTAAGCCTCGATGAAGAGGAGACCCTAGCCCACCAAGGGCTGGTGCGCCATGGAGAAGAAAGAGTGCAGAATCTGTACTTCAATGACAAGTTCTTCACTAAAACAGAATGAAATAATGGGAGTATTTGCTCCTAACGTCCTGTTAAGTTTGGGTATTTTGATCTGTTACGTATAAGTTTGTACGCTTGAACACGTCTGTTCCCTAGTGTGTATTTTCAATATTTAATGTTTATATGTATGAATAATGTCTTTCATTTGCTTAACAGAATACTACAGTCTTTCCCTTCTAACCAACCAAAAGTATTACAGTCACATTGTTAACATTCAGTGAGATCCGTTCAAGAACGTAAATCATTTCAACACAATATATGCGGAAAACATCTTCGTTGAAACGATTTCGCTTTTATCACCTTATTCCAAAAACAGCTATGTAAATCATGAGAAAACTGCACACGAACTTTCACCCATATACTTCCGGTATTTGTTCTTGTAAAACTTTGGAACAGGTGATTTGACAGTTACGTTTCTCATTTCAGGTTTCTGTGCCTCGTACGTAAGCTACATCGGTTTAAACTTCAGTGCCAGCTCCTGTGGGTCTCTCGTGTTTTCTTTCTCCAGTTGCACCATGAGAATTCTTTTAGGGTTGTTCCAAAAGGATCTGTATTGATCTGACGTATTAATATTTGAAACATTGTACAATGGGACTTTCGTGCAAGAATTTGGAATATTTCCTAGCTACAGAAGTTGAGGGATGTCACTGTGTAGTTCTGTAATCCTGTCGGTAGGGGGCGTCCTGATATAGTTGAGTGGAAAACTGTCACACATTGTGGTCACATACTGATCTGTCCCGTTCACTTGTTTCATTATTTGTAACATAGCCTCAGTTTCAGACACTAAACAGGTTGACCTACTTTACCGACCGTTTGTCTCTTTCACTGCTTCATAAATTTTTAGCCAGCGTCAGGGATTTGGGGTCTTTCATCCCATGATTGTCCATACGTTTCGAAGAATGAGCGATCAACTGCATGAATAGTACATGCAACGTTATCCATTATCTGATATTAGGTCTATACAGCGCTTCAAGGGTTGGTATAACTCCCGCCCTCAGGTAGGCTGTACTGACATTCTTATAATTCTGTTTTTTATATAAATGACGGGGTTAGGAACGTAGCCGGGACTTTTTGAACTCTACACTAATTAAGTGTATTACGAAACCAGCGGTATAGAGACAGCAGACTGCCTGAAGACCGTAGTAGAACCAATCCCAAAATGTGAGTTTAGGCAGTGTAACTTTCCTCAGACAGTACACAATGTTCAACATAACTTTTAATTCACTTGTCATTCTTGACTCTTGTTCAAGAGGATCTGAATGTTGACCCGTATGTATATTGGCTTACGTTTCTGGTGTTTAATTTCAGTGTGTCTATGAAAATGCTTGGCTGATAATTGCCGTAAAGTTTACTACGAGCGCTTTCTCCCATATCGGTCTCTCATTGGCATTCCTACTGCTGTCATTCAAATTTTTTGAACTTGCACAGTTCAAATAGTGTTCTTAAATAAAACAGAAACAAGTCATAGTAACTTTAGAAGAAACTTATGTATGTCATTAGATTCGGTATTGAAGCCATTCTGTTACGTCAGAGATGGCAACGTTTTTGCTGCCCGGTGCCAACTATGAAACAGAACTGCTGCTATCCAGTAACACGCAGGGTCAGCCATCCCATTTGCTGCGGAATTTGGAAGAGATGGCTGCAGCTGTACATTTGTCGGGCGGTTGTTGGTTGATTTCTTAGCTTGTTTGTGGTTTTGAGAGCGACACAAACTTCGCTCATTTTGAGAGATGGCTTCCCAAGTTTGCTCTTTTGTGCTTCACAGATCGAAATAATCGACAAATAACACGTCTTTTATTGTCACTGTCTTTGCTGGGCAGTTATTCTTCTCAGTGTTTTGGGGCGGCTACGTGAAACGAAGGGGGCTTGAATAGCTTAATGGGTATAGCGACTTGTTACGGGCTGGACGGTCCGGGGATCGGATCTCGGTGCGGCGAGATTTTCCGTGCCTCTGCAGATCGGCCGCGGGGGTACCGAGTACCCACCCCCTTCTAGCGCCGAGGTTGCGAATGGGTGGAGCTGTACCTCCGTCTCCCCTGTGTGCGTACACAGGCATGTCATGGGTTGACCTTTACCTTTACATAAAGTTACATCAAAATTATTTGTTATAAAATAATTATAACTTTTGATCTATTGAATTGCCCAGAAAATTGAAGGCTTTGGTTCGCATAGGTTTATACGCATCGTTGAAGAACAGAGAATCTGCGGAACCCACATGTGGCTCCAGATGGTAACACAGTTAAAACTTGTAATCACGCGCACCAGATGCACTTTTAGTCGGTGGCAAACTTTGGACCCGTGAAAATGGTCCGCGTGAGTTGAAAACGGAAATTTTCTCTGTCAACATTCCGACGCCCCTTGTCTCAACAGAACGGCCTAGAAACGAAGCGCATTCGCGAATGGAAGCCTGAAGCATTGATAACAAGTGTAGCTGAGGGTTATTGATTTCGCCGTCACCGCGTGACTCATTTGCTTAATTGTCTGAATTGTAGTGAGTATGTGTTAGTAACTTGTAATGTCACAGTTTTAACGTGCATATTAATTGTCGTTCTTTCAATTAAAACCACTGTCTTCGGTCGAGATTTGTGCTCTACTGCGATCTTACGCAGCGTGGAGTGGTAATTCTGTACCGACGTTTCGGTACGTGTCGGTCCGATCTTCAAGGGTCGAGAATTCCAAGAAAGCCTAAGTAACAGCCAGGCCTCATTACACGCCGGACCTGTGGCAAACTTGGAACTCGTGTGGCATTGGCACGATAGCCCTGATTAAATCAGGTTAACTAGGAACGTACCTGGAAAATGTATCATGTATTGCTCGGTGATGTTACGAACCCTGCCCCGCACCCTCCACCCTCACCCCACCTTTCCCAGCTCCGGAACACTATTCGTTACAGAACCGTGAGGACAGTTACAAACGGCAAACGGGCGTCACGGTAGAACTTCTACCCTATCGGACAGCAAAGTAGTGGCAAACAGTGTGACTGCTTCTGTTTGGGCATTACAGATTCGTGCACAGCGATGGGTCTCGCCTGCCGCTGTCCGGTAGAATAAGGGGGTAAAAACGGTTTTGCTTCGCGGCGCACGCTTCTTGGACTTGTTCTACCAGCGGTCTTCAATATTTTGAGTCTAATTTTTCGGGATCTTGAAATTAACAGTATTATAATTTTAATGTTAAACGTACCGTTGTTGTTATTTATAATAACGAATGGTACCTGTGTACATCAAAACAACTTCATTATTGATATAAATTTATCATATTATTGTGACAACATATTTCGACCACGTATGGTTATCCCCAGGCTAACAGATTATAAAAATGTAAACATAAATAAGTTAGCCTTTTTTTGGCCTGAAGGTGACCATATTTGTTAGAAACATGTTGCCGTAATACTAGGGTAAATTAATCGTAATAATAACATTTTATGGACGTTAAAATATACCATTTATAACTGTATTATTTCTCCTGAGGGTTAAAGGCGACCGGTGCTTAGGGCTGACAACCTTACCACCTTCATGTCCCGATTGCCTAGAAATTCTGGGAGCCTCAACCTGCTGCAGCCCTAAAGGCCTGTCCAGGCCTATAATAGGATAAGTATATTACCGTCAAATGCTCTGTTTCAGTGTGTATCTGCTTTAAGTGGCCTATGTTGTACCACGTTTCTGTCTGCCACACATAAACTGCTGGCTAATAAGGTATTCAAAATCACGAGGAACGCACTGCGAAAAAATTTAACTCAGGAATTCATATTTTATTCTTATCGTTAATAAGTAACAGTTCTTAAATTAGTTAAGCTCATCATATGACCTATGAAAGTCGTATTAAATACGTGGTTGGTGTTTTATATAAATCGAAGACTTATTTAACAAAATATTTTCTAATCGAGCTAATGCACGCCTTCGCCAAATCGATGTGGTCTGAATACAGCCCACGTATTCGAAGGTACACTGGTGAGTACTTGATGCACTTTTGCGCTTCCTTGCTGATACGTGAAGATCAAACAAGCTTTGTACAGACGAAGCAGCGGACGATAATACAGTGGCGAAGTGTTATTCAACATCAAATGCTTTCGTAAACAATCCCCAGAATTGCTTTCAGATTTAGCATATGTAATGACTGGGTGACTACTGGGAACTTCTGTGAAAGGAAACGAGAAATTTGTAATGACCGAATTTGGGATACAACGTAGCTTTGTCCATGCGATCAGACCAGCCGGGATCTCTAATAATGTGCAGTTAGGTTCTTGATAATTGCCTCGGGCGATACGACACAGTTGTCTATTTGCTTAGGTTCCATTTAGCAATGCTGTTAAAGTCTCGGAGTGAATAGAGGTAATTTATAGAATGATTGGTGAATAGTAGAATGGAGAGGATGTGGAAGGAAGCGGTCGTGGCCTGATTTCAAGTACTGTATGTCTTTTTGCCTTGACGGAGTGACGGACACCAAGGAAATCTGCAATTTGTGGAGGCGGTGCCCTGGCCAAGATTCCAAGCGGGAACCTCCGTCGCATAAGTCAAGTGTTACCGCTCGAGCTAAAGAACAAACTGGCCCCACGGAGTGGAGTCACCGAGGTTTATAAGATAGTGAAGAAGTTCCCTGCATTTTATGGGATCCGGTTTGTAAACATCACAGTAACCCACTGCTGGTTCCTGCCCTGAGCGTGATGAAGAGTATAAACACTTCCTTCCTATTGCCCTACGATCCATTTCATATCACATCCCCTACCTAAGCCTAGACCTCTAAATATGTCTCTTCCGCCGGGTTTCCAGAAAAGTATGTAGCAACTTAGTCGCTTCTCACTTTTGCCGTGCGTCGAAAGTACCTTATCCTTCGTTAAACGTTGTAAAACATTTTTGAGAGTACGTCGTAACTTGATTAGGTAATCTTACAGAAGAAACGTAGTGCCTCTTCGGCGACGTTTGTGGTAAGGAAATTTTTATTTACGCAATTTTGAGCTTTAAGTATTGTTATGATGGTTTACGAAGTCATTAAGTTTTACGCCTGTATATGCTGTCTGTCCCAAGTTCATGGATAGAAACGTTATGAAACTCTAAGATTAAACGTAATTAAAAAACCATTTATGAATCCTGTGTTTCTTTAAGCTGGGTTATAATTTGTACATAAAACAGACGTTGAGCTTCCTGAAGATACCGGCGTTCCATCGCAAGGCAAGACAAGTTTCCGATTCGACGTTGCTTTATTATTCTCTGCACGTAACAAAGCTGGAGATTGCCGATGTAAGGTGGCTGCTTCTCGAATTGTCTTCCTGCGAGATTCTTGTCGAATTTTAAAATGGCGAAGGGTGTACAGGGTGAGACAGAGGGAGGTATTAAATTTGGCACCGTAGATTTTGATGTTGAACATCCCAGTTGGCGTGTGTATACAAGGTATATATTTCAGTTCCTCAGAGAAGAAATCAGTCACGATCAGCACTTTTCTTTGCTTTATTCAGAATCACTGAGCGACCAGGTTTCGGCTTATGTAGCCGTCATCAGGCTGTGTAAAAACATAAATTAACCTTTTAAAGCCTAGCGGTAACTTTACGTATGGCCAGGTTTAACAATCAACAATTCTACATGGTGCTCACATTGCGTTTATGTGTTTTGTACGGATCTCAGAACAAACAGCAACTTTTGCCTTATAAAACATTAAGAGACTGGTTTTTATAACCGAAGTGGAGAGTGTTTACAGCGCGGTACGCACTGAGTCCTTATATAAAACAGATACGTTCCGTCTTTAAAGGGTTAAGAAACTCTACATCACATAAAGGGAAAGGTCACCGTAGGTTCTTATTTTTTTGTAACATGTCTTCATACAGACTGTTTCTTTTGGTCTCTGTGGCTTTGAATTTTTACCGTATGTTCCGACATATACCGCGATGTATGTGGTAGTTAGGGTTGTGTCAAATGAAGTCTCTTTTTATCACAGTCCCAATAATTTTCCCACTGCCAAACAATATGTTACGTGCTTTTTTGTTACAAGACGTGAAATAACACTAGAGTAAAAAGGAGAAGCAACTAAGTACACAGATATCTGATTTTGCACGGCAGAATCCCTGATAAGCTGACAGTCTTTCATTGACCAAAGTAATTTCACGTATTTTGTGGAAAACGAAGGCTCATTCCCGTGTTCAGAAGAACTCGCAACGTGTCCCTTTCCGAAACATGAAAATATTAAATTATTACTTTATGTGAAACAAATTATTTATTTACTTCAGTGTTTGTTCTCGTCAGCAGTGCTGCTGATTGTCATTTAATGCGGCAAATTAACAGGGTTGAAATTCTGTGGATGTGAACTGGAGGAAGTGGAGGGAACCAGAACGGAGTGCGAAAAGCGAAATGAGCAGGACGTGGCGCTTAAATATCGAATGCGAGATTTGAGGTTCGCGCGGATGTGACACGACTGACGGCGTGTTATGTGTTGCAACTGTCAGAGCATCCTGCGGCCACCCTCGTTGTGCGTACATTCGTCTGTGCTCGAGAAGAGTTTTCAGAGAAGACTTCAGCCTTCTGAGATATTGCGCCGTGTCGATTGGTGAACAGATACCGACGTTTCGGAGGAGCATATTGCCTTTAACTTTAGGGTCAAGCAGTCCAAGAAGAGTGCTGCTTGACCCTAAAGTTAAAGGCACTGCAGTCTTTCGAAATGCCCGTGAGTATTTACCCGTCGACGGGGCAACGAGATAACGTTCACAAAGGCTTGAATCCTCATCAGTATTGCTGTAAGAACGACAAATCTCACGCTTTTACGAGACTCTGAGTCACGTTCCAACCCCGTCCCCCTCTCATATAATTTCATTCATAATTCTTATATCCCTTATTCTGCTTTTATATTCTTTACGTATTTTTTAAAGTGACATGATGGCTTTACAAAAAAACCGGAACATACACAAAGCAATAAAATTAACACAAAACATAGTTGTAACTGGCAGTCAGTGCTACCTTACGTACAAAAGTAGGTAAAATATTCTCTAACTCTATATAGGCTTATTGCACCATTTGCAGCTCGGGAACCTATACCAGAGGAGAATAACTTAAAGGTCAGTGAGGTGCGTAACAGAGTTACGTCCTGTTTTGTCAAACCGTAACATATAAATTGTTCGCTGCAGTGTGCGCTGTAGATCCAGTCCCACACACTTTCTGTCTTCAAATGACAGGTGACAGCTTTTGACAAAAAACAAAATTTAGCTTCAACGTTGCTCTGTTTTTAATCCCTTACTGTTTATAAACTACGGTAGGGCTGACCATCGTCAACCCACAGCACGGCCACATAAGTGGTTAAGGACATGCCAGAGGGCCGCACTTGTGTATGCATATAGCGAAAGGGGCGGAGGATTGAATTCATTAGAACGCCGTTATTTACAAACAATGAGGTGCGCTAAAAGTACGGTTGAATGACAAGGTAGTAGTCCATACTGAACTCGATAAAACAGAAAGAAATATTAATTTACTGTGCTGCCTAAAAATTGATGAGTTATAGTTTTGTAACATCTTCTTTGCTAATACATGTGTCATATTATATTCTGCATAGCTATTGGGCCTGTATTGTGTTTACTTCATTGTGTTACTGAAACTATTTGTATTTCTGAAACCATTGGAGTAACAGAAGGCTGCAAGTGCCTTCCGCGAGGGCCGCATGTTGGCCAGCCCTGACCTACGGTAACGTTTTACGTGAAATCACTTTTCATTTTAAATATTTCCGCGACAAGGCTAGATCGACCGCTCGCACTACATTCGTCGAAACTTGCAGGATCACTGTGTGGTGTGGGAACATACAAATATCATTATATCATCTGACCACCAAATTGATACGCGGCTATAATCCTCATTAATTATGGTCATTACTCCATGAACATGTGGCGCCAAATCAGGCATATGAAATTGATAATTTTGTAACTTTAATATCGTGGGCCCATCATTGCACTGCTCAGCATTTGATGCGATGTATTGTATTATTTCTCATTTAAATTACATTAATGTAATTGCTGGGAACAGGATATGTATACATTTCTGTAAAGGAAGTGACATCTAAAAGCTCGAAGTGACCAGAGATTCTACAGATACAAATGCAGAACAAGGAAAATAACACCTACACACACACACACACACACACACATACGTACATAAAATGAGACAAGCAATGTCAGTTGTGGATATGAAGTGAAAAATGTGAGCATTAAGCATAGATGCTTTTGTTGGGAAATATGATTTCTCCGGTAGTTGCACAGCCCTGAGTAGTACTTCAGTAAGTTTGTGACAGTACGTCTAAGCAGGAGAATGGCTGATGGTTTGCGGAACTGAAATCTATAAGTTAAGTGCAGCGAAAATTCCTCTGGGGAAAGTCAAGATAAAGTCTTTGAGCAGACCCCCCTTCCACCTGACACAAGTCTCACAGAAATTGAGAAAACCGATTCGAGAAGCCATTGGAAACATAATAGGCTACATTTTGGATTGGCTGCTAAGACTGCGTTCTGTAACAGACGCTTGTATTACAAGAGTAGGGTGTGTAAGAAATTGACATGTCTCAATTAGAGGTGCGGCTCAAAATGTATCTTCGTAACTCAGTGCAGGACCGCTGGATTATTGCAAACTGCAGTTACAAAGTACGCACATTTTCAGTGCTAGCACAGGAAATACTGATCGAATTTGAGTTTCTCACTTAAGTCTTCCGGAACGTGGTGCCATGTAATTAAGCACAACGCTATGAAGACGTATGGGGGCAGTGAGGATATAACTCCACGCATTGTTAACATGAGCAATAGGTAGAGATGACTGGTCAGCCTCGCTTCCTGGACGTTTTACTGTCCGAGAAAGAGCTTCAGATGACCAACAAGTAGGACGTTATTACAGGGAAAATAAACATCTCTCGTGATGGGAATCGTCCGCCTGTCCCTCGGTCGTCGAAATTGTTTGCCTCTTCGGTATTCCGACGTAGCCATCACGGCTTTATAATTTGTTCTGTTCGCCAAATATTATTAAAGTGGTTAATTTAAATTATGTTACTTAAGGATAAGATGGCGGGACACGGAGTAAACTTGTGTGAATGAGTAGTAGTTATAAGACATAGTCAGTGGGCCACTTGGCAGGCGAGCATACAAGTAAAAGTATAATATTAAAACGGATTATGGAGAGGTAGGGTGTCGTACCGATTCAGCTGTCACTGAATATTGTCAAAATTTTGTATCATTTGTTTCACTCGCTAAGTAATAGTTACGGGCTTTCTAATCGTCGAATGGCGCTTGGGTTTAATCTCATCTATTACACAGGACGGGGGAACGAGGCTGGCGTGAAAGGTTAGAGAGAACCTGTGGCACATAGCAGCTGGTTATCAACGTATTTTACGTCGTTCATTCCTTGCATTCGCAACGAATAATTTATAACAAATGACCAACAAATGCACAGTTTTTTATATTTACACATTTCTTTCATATTAAAAACAATGAAAACTCCTACATGTGTCGATTCTTCCGCGGATTGTCATCAGGATTACAGACTCCCTGGTGATGATCCCTCGTGGATCGAAATGCGTAGGAGTTTTCATTCTTTTTAATATAAAAGAAGAGTGTAAATATAAAGATTGTGTATTAGTTGGTCATTTATTATAAATTAGTTACAAATTTTATGTAGCAGACGTTTAAAAAACTCTGTAGCCACTTCACAGTAAACACATTCTCAATTGCAAATACCACCTCCTTATTACTGTATATTGTGAGGATCGTACGTAACACTTAAATTCGCCGTGTGCGCAAATGGCAGGGACTTTAGACTGGTGTTCCATCAAGAGTAGCCTAATGGTTAAAGCATTCACGAAATTCTTGTGTTACAACAGGTTTTGTAACGCTATAAGACGCAAGTGTTCACAAAGGCTTGACGTATACCTCGAGCCTTGCGCTCACTTCTCTCGTATAACCACAGAATCCTGTGCGTTCCTTTCCGTCTTGCAGAGCAAAGCCATCCAATTTCGTGGCACAACACTCTAAATAGCCATGAAATTTTATACGTATTGTATAGTTAGTTCTAACTATTCTCAATAGGTGGCTGTATTACACCACCACTATGAAGCACATGCTCATTTCCCTGGCTAAGTTCGATCATCACATTTAAGTGGGTACCAGCCTCAAATTTTCCAGTTTCTTGAAGGGAACGTTTTTCTGTTAAGATTTACCTTCATTTGACTACGTAAATTTTGTGTATCAGAGCGAAAGATTGTTTCAAAATTAAGGATAATATAGATTGACATTGATGTCTAACAATTTACTCCTCTCTTTTTAGGTGAGTCATGACAATGAATTGGTGCTTGGTGCTGGATTGCTGGTGAGTTGTATTTGTTCTTTATTTATGGTTGCAGTGTATGTTAAGCATACAAATCAGCTTTATGTTCTAAAATCTTTTGGGTCGAATCCTGTCAACATAAACTGAAGCTAAATTCCGGGTAATTAAAGGCATATCCTTATCTTGCGTAAATACATGCTTAAAGAAATCCGTTGTGTGCGAAGGTGTCTAGAATCCGGTAACGGGTTTCTATGTAACGGGAAGTGCTTCGGTTATAACGCTGTAACAGTGAACTTTACTCTTTAATATCGCTTCTAGGGATTTATTCTTTGTTTGATCTGTAACGATGATCGTCTCCGGCCATCTAGGATGAATGAAGCTTGGAATCGTAATTTTAGACGGCAGACCCCTAAGAAGGGAAGATTACTTTGTTCCGGATGATTTGCATTTGAAGATAAAGGGCGAGAGCTTAAGTTCAGTTCTTAACATCGGAAAGAGTCGGAGCGTCTTGTGTACGTGTACTTAACATAGACGCAGTTAACGCGGCATTAGGAAAATACAGGCTAAGGTCGGGCCATGTTTCAGGCAGATAGTCAAGGTTCGGCTTCACACCAGTGATAGTCTGTGCGTGTTGGACAGTGATATGGTTGGAGGGTTTTCCCCGAAAACTTGGGTATTCCCCTATCAGTTATTATGCCAGCGATACTTCGTACTTATTTATCGTCCGGGTTGGACAGTATACACATTAGAGACCGAAATTCCACTGAGAAGTAGTCTAACCCCACCACAAAAAATTTAGAAACCTGTAGACTACCTAACCTGCGAATTAAAAGTGTCCCCAGTCTGTTGAACCTTGTCGCATATCCTGTTACTGTATGAACCATAGAGGAAGGAAATGTCAGAAGCTTAAAGAAAGCTGCATAATGATAATTTTGATACAGTCCGCCGTGCGCCAAATGTTACGAAGGTAATCAAAGCAGCTTACAAACTGTTGGTCGAAAAATCTGAAGGAAGGAGTCCATTTGAAAAACTTCGACGTAGATGTGAGATTAATAGTAAAATTCATATTAAAAAATAGATTTAGGTGTGGCAGACTGGACATTTTAGGATGAGCTGTGGGACCGCTGGTGGGCTCTTTTGAACACGGAAATGGAACTTGGGCTGTCATAAAGGGCAGGGAACTTTTCATTGGTTAGCTACTAGTAGCGTCTGTAGAAGGACTTTGCTCTATTGAGTTATTTAGGTTGTGAGTCAGTCAGTCAGTCAGTCAGTCATTTAGTTTAGTTAGTTAATTAGTTTAGTTAATTAGTCAGTTTAGTCTAGTTGGTCAGTTGGTCAGTCATTCAGTCAGCCAGCCGGTCGTCCATCGACTTAGTTACGTAAATCTACCTTACGGCGTATTCTGCTGTGTATGCTTGTGTTACGCAGTTGGTACAGCAGCGTGAAATAATTATTCCTTAGATTATTATCTAAGGATTAGCCGATTTCCGACCTAACCCTTTCTGAGCGACCTTGGCCTATATTAGCCTTAACAACGCATTCTCCTCACTTAGGCAACCCCCTGTAACAGGCTTACTGACAGCACATCAGCCATCGTTTATTTGTTGGCATAACATTCACAAAGAGATTGGACGCGGGGATTGAGGATGGGGTGTAAATTTGCTCGCTCTTCAGAGGACGTAGTGGTGGTAGTGATTCCGCTGGCACTTCGCAGTGCAACAGTGGAATAATTGTAACTACGGTTTTAAACGTTGCATTTATTTGTGGACTAACAAATGTTATGTAATATCAGGGATGTAAGAGAAGGAGGTTCCTCCACTTCATCCATATTCAAAATTCCTTGCTTCCAGTGTTCAGTGCAAGATATTACTATTCTTAGGATAGCGATTATGAATATGTGTAAACAAGCTTACTGCCAGCTAGTTGCACCAATCTTTGGTGTACAAAAGCACTCCTACATGTTCCGGCTATCGTCCGTAGCCATCCACCGGGAGCAACAATTTTCAAAGATTCACACAGCCTGGTTATGTGACTTGTCGATTATAAATGGTTAAATATAAATATTGATGTCAGTATACTGTTAAGTGACAATGTATGTTATTATATTAAAGTTATTTTAAAATTATAATAAAAGAACAATACTAAAAGTTTAAAATGCTGCATCCAAACATCTTGAAAGTGTAGATTTTCTTCGAGTTTTAATGGAGTGGAGAATCCGATACGTTAACAGTCCGTGTATGCTCTGTGAACGATATAACGCCACGTTTCAACACATTTGGCATCAGTTTCTTCGATTGGAACAGGGTTTTGTGCCACTTAAATTCACCTTACTTCTTCATAACTCAGTGTCTCCACAGCTTATTCTGATTTATTCCTGGAGTATTGAACGACGTGGTCCGTGGCTCAGGCTGTCACCGAGGGGTGATTTAGTGAAAATCTTTTTGAGGAAAGTGGCTACGATGCAGTTTATGGTAACATATCTGCACATGCTTGGAGGAACTGTGGGTAACCTGAAGCGATTCAGATGCGATGCGCTGTATGAAGATACAGACCGCGTTCCCCCGAAATATTTGTACGTATCTGTTGCCTCCACATTCACCCTACGATGCTGGAGGTATTACTTGCCCCCGAAACATTATTACCTATGTATCTACCGAAATTTACCTTGACGTATCCCAAAAGTCTCGACTTTCTTGAAAATTTAAAGAGCAGGTATGGTTACATTCATTGTCACTTGTTACGATCCCCGTGTCCTCAGCCTCTGCGTCTGCTGTGTGAGATGACAGTTGCATGTCTGCGTCATCGTTTCCAGGACGTGTGTATGCTTTGAAAGCATCATCCGTCTCATATATTCACACAGCCGTCACTGTGGTTTGCGTGTAAATAAGTCAAGAAGAAATGCATACTTGTGTATAGGAGTGCTTAAATCTTTGATGCTAGAAAAATATTTTCTGACGCATGTGACAAGCTACAGTAACCCCAAAATATTTTACCGTTAAAGAAAAAACAGCCTGGAGGGCAAACTGTTGTACTGTAGAATGTCAAAGTAACAGCCCTATGTAGGACGGGTCGTAATATATGAATTAGTGTCACTTTATCTTTCGTATTTGCTATCTACTGGGGCACTGGGCTACAAGCAGGAAGGTCTCGGGTTCGATTACCTATGTGATCAGTGCAATTTTTCATTGACTTCATCCTTCCAGCCGCACTATGGCCCTGGAGTCTATTCAGCCTCTAACGGAAATAAGTACCAGGATTATCTCCTAGCCTGGCAACTTACCACCTTCATGTGCCGCTTGTCTGGAAATCTGGGAGCCTAATTTCCTGAAGCCCGAGGGGCCTGTCCAGGCCTGTACAGGGACGTACAAGACCACAGTTATAAGACGTTTTACATTTAATACGTGTTAATGATCACAAAATGCCGTCGACATGACTGTATATTTATTGCGTAGTTTAAACATCTCCTGCAGCAAAGTTTACGAAAAGGAAAAACCATAATATAGGCATTAAAGATGAATTTAACTTCCTGCGAGTTAAGAAAGAGAGCACAGTTTATTTCAGCTTTGTGTTACGTGATATATATACATACTTGTGTTGACGGCATCTTTTATGATTGTTAATGGTTATATAAACACAGCACGATGTTCTCTCTTAATTTAATTACGGCTACTCAAGCTTATGTCGTCAATGCTATAAGAACGTAAAGAGAAAGTCTCAGAGTGCGCTGCAAGGATATACTTCAATAAGCAATGCATCAAGAGCAATCTCACACCAAATTGTGTAAAAATCAGAATTCATAAAACTTCTGTCGCAATAAAGTTTACGTAAGGGAAAAGATGCGAGAAAAGGATTAAGTTTCTGTATAAAGCAAGAAAACTTCAATTCATTGTAGCTTTATAGTACACAAGAAATATGTAGTTGTGGTGTCAGCATTCTTTGTAATTATGAGTGGCTATTTAAGCACAACGGCATGTTCTCTGTTATGTTACTTATACTTGTTCTTTGTAAAACATGCTGCATCGATATCAACATCTTCCTTTTTACAGATAGTTCCATATGTTCAGTATTACAGTTTGTTTGGCACGATACTTAATATGACAGTTTTTCTTTTCGACGATCTCTGATACAGCCATAGATTATACCTTATTGGGGGGAATTCGTAATGGTTGGCGTCCCTGTGTAAAACGATTCCATCTGCTTACTTTTGATGAAAATCTTCCTACTCGAAGTAAAATATCTTTACTTCCTCGTGAAATATTTCTCTTACAATGACATGGAAAATATTTTCGGTGTTTCCCCAGTTTTTTTCTTCAGATTCCCTTTGTAGGAATGTGTAATGCAGTTTACTGCAGCTGTACTGTAATATAGCTTTCCTTATTACTGGTCACAGTATAAAACTCTCTGCACCTTGTGTCTGTTGGGATGGGCTTCCATTCAACTTTATATTGGAATCCATTGTCTCGCCTTACAGAGTTACTCTCTGCTGTGAGAAAGTCGAAAATGTCGTATATTATAATCTAGAATCTCCCTTTGTCAATGAAACGTTTTGTTGTTTAGAATCACTGTCGGGCCTACACTTATTTTCATTTTATCATATTTCGTATCACTGTGATGAAATTACTAAACCACTTTTCCAATCCGTTTCGTAGAAACACTCGAGAAATGTAGTAGTATCGGAGGGAAATTTGCCCGAAAATAATATTAATAGTCGTCTGTAGCGATACGCCGTTTTTGACTGCAGGATTGTGACCTTATTAGTGCTACAGCTCGTCTGTCCGCAGGGCAGAGCGCTGGACTGGTTAATCTCGCATCTAAACTCCATGACAAATCAAATCTGTAACCCTAAGCATTTCTCACGTCGTCAGATAATGCAGAGTGTAATCGAACATTGTCAGTGGCGTTTAGTTGCGAAAATTGTGCTCTTCAGTACTTCACAGAAGTTCACTGTGTAAATGCATATTGCTCGCTGTTGTACAAACCCCAAACTACGAGCTAAAGTTGCGTGTTGATCAAAGTTTGGTGTATTTCAATAGCACCTGTCGTATCTGATACTTTAGGGGTCAGTCAAAGAGTGGGAACATCTACGCGTGTTCTGAACATATATTCACATACGATAAACATCTGCGTTGAATTTAGAAAGCCCTGACTCACCATTTTTCTATTACCATCATTTATAACTGTGCGCATATCTTTCTGACCATACTCTAAGAAGCCTAAAGATTAAAGTATAAAAAGTAAATTGTTTACTGCTGTTCACGGGACTTTCACTGCAGATTTTTTATCTCCTACTTCCTAACTGCCCTTCCAGCGCATTTCATCCTCCTTGACTTGAGCACTAATATTATTTTTTGACGTACAATTTATGAAGTTCTTTACTGGGTAATGTTCCCTGTTCTCCCATTACTTCTTCTGTCTTAATGTTCCAATGTTTTCGAAAGGTCATTCTTCTCAACCTTACTCCGTCTTTACAAGTCTCCGGTTGCTCACACCGGTCATGGCCCCTACCGTGGTCTTCTAGGTCATCACCTTGTATCGACACTGTATAGTGTGAGGTGTTGGCAGCGTCGTTAAATAAGCCATAAGTAAGTAGATAGTACACCGTGTATACTGGCAGGCGTTTACGGATATTTTGGGGGGAAATACTACCTCTATCTTCGGGATATAACATTGCCCTGAAAATTAAAGCCTTATATTGTTTAGAAATGTTGCCACCCGACGTTCATATTCGCATGTTGTCACGACTCTAAAACACCGGGGAATTTGGCTGAAGCTGTAAATATTGCGACTTGTATGCTGCAGCTGCCCACTTTGAATCGTGGCCAGTGCACTGACTCAGGCACGTAGCCAGACCATGAACACAGTGGGTGCTGCGGCGTCCAGTGTGGGTGCATATACTACATACGTTTATATACGTGTACAGTATAATGCGCTATTATACATATACTGTGTGTATATTATGTATTCATAAGCGTAAAAAATGCCTTTGTGAGGACCACAAAGTCAACACTTCAGTTAACGCAATTCGCTCTATAGCATAGCACAAATCATCTTGCGTACACACACATTTTTCAGAATGAGCAAGCTTGCGTGTCACAGTAGCATGGGTCGTGGGTGATATCACTTGGCCCCAGCTTTCCAAACTGCAGCCGAAGGTGCCAGACACATGGCACAATACGTAGCAGAGTCACGATGTTAGTGGAAGCTTCGGACTGTTGCAGACGAAAGAGTCCCCGGAACAGGAACGTACTGTAGCACTGTAAACAACGCACCCACGCTTTTGCTATAGTACTTTGACTAGAATCTTACCGCATTCCTTACGTGTGAGCCTGTTACATATCTATCGTTCGCTTGTCGCGCTCTTTGCCAATAGCATCTGTGCCTTTTTGCCGTGCATCGGCATCGTAATATTGTCTGCACGCCCACTTCTGATCAGCATGTTTGTCTTTGATATTTTGCAAATTCCTAGTGGGTGCATCCACGTCTGTAGTGGGTGCATTTGCACCCACTTACACCCCCTGGCTACAGGCTTGCACAGATTATCCTTAGAGAGGTTTTAATGGTTTTCCTCAGCCTCTCCAGGCAAATGGTCGAGATGTGTCTCTAATCAAAACACGACGGCTTCCTTCCGCATCCTTCTCCATTCATTCCTTGTTTTCGCCCTGCTGCTCGACGGTATACAGTCCGGAATGCTATTGGCTTTGTTAAAGTATAAAATATGTAGGCTAATATACCCATAAGCCAGAATACGCAGCCGCAGGCTCGTGCCTGCCCGAAACCGTAACGTTGTCCATACTTAACCTTTTAAAGCCTAGCGGTAACTTTACATACCACCAGGTTTAACATTAAGAAATTCTACGTGGTGCCCACATTGCGTTTATGTGTTTTGTACGGATCTCAGAACAAACAGCAACTTTTGCCTTATAAAACATTAAGAGACTGGTTTTTATAACCGAAGTGTAGAGTGTTTACAGCGCGGTACGCACTGAGTCCTTATATAAAACAGATACGCTTCGTCTTTAAAGGGTTAATGTGACGTAGTTCGTTTTGATTCTATCGACTCATGTTTTCATGCAACCTATATAACTTAGAACGTAACTGTCTATGCTCTTTCAACAGGACATCTTACGAGTTACCCTAGAAACAAACAAAAATACGCTCTTGAATAAACTGTAGTTGTAAATAATTTGCGTTGTGTTCAAACAGGCGAACGGATTAAACTTCTCCGTAGGTACAACCGCTAAATGAGGAAAGTTAAAGATTTGCTGGGCGCCTAGCGTAAATTTTATTTAGGTATTGGTGACCCTGAAACACAGGGCACTTTGTGTAGCAACGGCGACAGTCATTTTACTCTCCGTTTATTAGGTTACTAGCTTTGTCACGTGACCTTTACACGATTCACTTCTGTCTGCTATTTGAACGACAGACGATGGAAGGCACTTCAATCAACTAATGAAGAAGGAGTGAGCTACTGTAATGCAGTTACCCGCCATTTGCAATATCGCCAAGAAAATATATAGGAATGTAAAGAGTACAGATGGGGCGTGAGAGATGAAATTTTGTTGAATGATAGAAAGCTTTATAACGCTTCGTTACGGTGTAAGTTCACAGTTGTGTAGCAAAAGAAGTTACTTGGTCTTCACACTTTAACTTAGTGTACGATCTGCGCACATCGTACGAAAAAATGTCGTGTACCGAGTGGCTTTGTGCGTGTGGAAGCAGTTTTCAGCAATACATCCGCTGGGTACATATTTTTATGAAATTCCATATGACAGTTATACCACTGAATGTCACACCAAACTCTTATCTGTAAATTTCCTGCAGTCCACAGTAGGGACATCTAGATTTCTGAGGTGGGGCTGGCACTGGCAGAACTACCGAAACACAATAAGTAGGGTGATGACTGGTAAACCTAGTGCGCCTACCAGGATGTCTCCAGGGTAGGTGTCCCAAGAAAATGTTAGGGATTCCCAGGTGTGTAACAACCCCTGTGGCGCAGTTATAAGAATTATAAGAAGGGACAGCAGAAAAGGACAGGTGTTGCACAGTGTGGTGAGTGATTGGTTCGCATTGTTGCACATGAGCGATGGTAGTAAATTGTTACATACTCATTAATTTCGTAGTCTGCCTTGCGACAGGTCCATAGACTTTTCTAAAGTGAGTTCTCTACAGAGTGAGATTTGGTGCTTCCTCTTTCAATTTACAGTATGCTGTCTTGTCCTTAAGGCCATCCAGTAGCTGCTTATGTCTTCTCCATCGTGTTCCCGTCCCATCTTTCCTCCAATAACCTGTTTTAGAAGGCAGTTCCTACGAATCCACTTAGCTTTCCTTACTTTTATTGTATGTTGGACTTTCCTTTCCTCCTTGACTCTGTGTAATATATCTTCATTTCTGACACGGGGCCCAACTGATCTTCCCCATCCTTCGCCAGTACCACATTTCAAAACTTTCTAGGTTTTTCTGATCTAGTTTCTGAAGTGCCCAAGTTTCAGCACCATAAAAAGCTGTGCTCCAAAGTATCACTTTACTAGTTTCTTCCTTAAATTGAAATCCAATTTGCTTGTAAAAAGAGCCTTCTTCTTGTTGAATGCTGTTTTTGCCGTGGCAATACTGGATCTGTCTCACGTATGCATATCGCATTATCTGTTACCAGGCTGCCCAGGTATTTGAAATATTCTACATTTTGCAGTTGTTTTTGATCTATCATAATCTGTACTTGGATTGGTTACTTTGAGATTCGCATTAACTTGGCCTTTTCCTTCATTCATTTTCATTCCATAACATATTCCAGCTTCAATTAGTCTATCATTCATGCTCTCAAATATAGCAGATAAATTATTTAAAGATGAAGAGCTGGCAGAGAAACTGCAAAAAGTAGGAAGAATTAGGGGTAACATAAACGTATATGCCAGATTCGCGAGACAACAATAAAAATTTTGTAGGTAAAGCAGTTCAAGAAGCGTGTAACGGTGTAGGAAGATAAGATTTATTTATGGGTATTAGTTGGAAGAATTCCTTATTACTTATATTGTTGTGAATTGCAGCACAAGTGGTGGTTTTACAAGAAAAGAGAGAAGAGAAATGGTACAGCTGAAAGCAGGAGTCTAGAAGTTATGAGGGCCTACGAGATGTTTAGAGAGAAGAAGAAGCCCCGTATGTTTGGGGGAGGAGGTTGCCAGGCATGTATTATTGAAATGTTCAGAAACGGAAACGTCGACTGAAGAACGAATGTCCGGAAGCGAAAAAGTGGACAGAAGAGATCTGCTCTATCAAGTTATTTATTTATTTATTTATTTATTTAGTAAGTCAGTCAGTCAGTCAGTTGCATGTGTTTTGCGGTAATTAACCGTAATGAAAGTGCAGCATTTTGTAGCGTCCAGAGGTTCGGAAATAAGGTACTAATGCCAAATACAAGAATCCGTAAGTGGTGCTGTAAAGTTTTATGAGAAATGATTTCGGAGTCGTATTGAGTAATTCAGAAAACCCACAAAAATCATTCTGGGTGTTGCTTGAACAGTACACCGTAAAAGGTGCTGAGATCACTGCCTTCCGACCAGTCTGTTCGCACGTGCAATGTTGGAGCATTACAACCACATCAGCATAGTCGGTGTTTAATATAAATGCAGGCAATTGGTTGCAGCTGATATATTGCATGCTGCAGTACAGGATTTATATAGAAAAGTGTAGCTAGAGCTCCGTGTATACTTAACCTAGACACTAAACAGTGTTGGGTAGTCAGCTTCAAGTTCCGACCCTATTATGACAGTGAAATGAGCCCCCCCCCCCCCATACTGACTGAATAGGGGCTGGTTGGGCCGGAAGGGCGGCCTGAACACGGAACAAATCTTTGCCTGTGTCGGAAGTCGATCCCAGATTCTTGATTCACTATAATGACTCGCTATCCTGGCTAGTGTGTGCGTGCGCGCGCGAGCGTATGTCTGTGTGTGTGTTTTCCGTATGTAAATGTATGCGAACCTACGGAATGGAACTTTAAAAAAGAAACGATTTGTGTAAGTGGTCGAACTACGTAATGCCAGTGTTGCCAGCGCATGTTAAGTGCAGGGTAAAGTGTAGAGAGTTGGGCAGAATTATCTTCGAAGAGTGCCGTAATTGCAGGCAGTAGAACATTTTGAACGAGTTGAAATGCGGAGACCTCGTGACTTCAAAGTGGCTGATTCGACTCGAGAATTGCTGTTACAAAGAAATGACGGAAGGGGAGTAGGAAGAGGAAGGGGCTATGTAGGGACAGTGTTAGGAACTGCAGAAAAAAAAAGTGTAAGACGAACGGGTAAAGAACGAGGAGAAAGGAGATAAAGCCGAGAAATTCCATGAAAAGAAACCCTAAAGAAGAAGCAGAACGAAAGGTACAAAGAAAACGTAGCGAGAGAGATAAACGAGACTGGCGTGATTCCTGTACGTCGTAGAAGCATAGCGACATTACTTACGTCTCCCCCGCTCGGAAAGCGGTTTTTGATGGACAGAATGTTAACTTAGTGGGGATGGTGTTGGGTTATACTCAAAGAAGAATCGTTGAGCACACAGACAAATACCGTGCCCTGGAATACTTTCTGAAATGGAGAACGCCATATCTTGATGGGAAGCGAAACTGTCGTCTTACTGTAGAGACGCGAAGTCGGCTTGCTTTGTGGTAACACAGTTTTCTGTTAGACTGTAGCTAACAGTTTCAAAACTCAGACCATTTACAGAGCAGTCGCCATATTGTCACCTAACTTCCACAATGCAGTGTCATCCTGGAGACGTTCGTAATAACTGAACCAGACAGTAACTTTCTTGCTTTCACCGCGTCAGATGGTTTATTGCCACGTACAAAACAGTGCGCTATTGGAGCTTGCTATGAGCCATTTAATTCCACTCGGTTCACCATAACCTGTCACCGTAATTCAGGCAGTGCTCTTTCCTAGGGACAAAGTTAATGGGCAAAATATAAGGTTGTAGTACAGACTGGAGAATGGATATTTGTCAGTGCCGTTTATTGCGGCCATGCATTCGTTCTGTCCATAACATTAAAACTTTGTGAATCATACATAGCGCTAGAATGGCCAGGCTTATATGATAGCCAATATATATCTTATAAATAGATGAAAGTGCAGAGCAGGTATCGATTCCAGATAATTATTCCACCGCAGTGAAGAGGAGTATGATAATTTAATTAAATGTAACAATTTTGGACCACAATACGGGCATATTGCATTAAAACCACTCATCACGTTTCGTAGAGGGAAGATTAAAAAAATACTCAAAAACTTTCTGATTCATTGTTGGGCTGGGAACAAAATTTTCGCCTTCCTCATAGAAGTTTGTGGACTGTGAGCGGGAGAGGGGAGAAGAGAAAGGCTGCTCGTGGAAGCATTCCAATTTATTATTCTAAAGAATTAGTGGATTACAGAAGACATTGTGTCTCTTAATTTTACTTAATTGTATAAGTGAATTTGGTAAAATATTGCAAGTAACAGATATGCATTCTAGGATCTTCCTGGTGCGATTGATTTTTTTCCTGTGTTAATAGAACTCGCTCATTAATCACCGAGATCACAGAGTACCGTATATTCGACACTGGACCGTTCAAATTCAATCCAATCTGTACTTTCACATGCAATTTCAGTAACATCAGCTTTAATGTCCTCTGCATATCTACTCGCAGGAGCAGTGAGAGCTTGTTTATTATATTGGCTAGACTGCGGTCAGACCAGCAGGGAGAATCGAGGGTATGAATTCCAACGGAGACGAAGATCTCGTAGTTTCCTACAGCGCCTGGGACCCGCTGAAGCTCCTGTCCGGTCGGTGTCTGGGGTAAAACTGTCGAGACATAGAGGTTAAGAGTGTATGGAGCTGTACCTCCACACCCCATACGTTTTTATGGCGTGAGGTTTGATTAAGCAAGTGACATCTTACATTTTCCGTCTACAGTATATATTGGTTGGTGTAAGTAATGGTACCTTCGTTCCAGATTTTCGGTATAAAATTTTGTGTGCATTTTAATATAAACCATTTACAATATGAAAATAGTCTGAATTGAAATATGTGAGTCGTTGTGGGATGTTCCACCGTGTCGATTGGTGAATGCTTATAGCTAACAATGTTTTGCGTGATCTTGGTGCCTTCAAGTGTTCACTGTTACGCAGCACTTTGCCTTGGACTGCTTGACCTTGAAAATTAAAGCATTACGATCCCTCGAATCTGTTGTAACTATTTACTGAATAACAGTGAGTAACAGCCGAGAAGATCTGAGTATTCAGCAACACCGCTGTGAGAACCTCAAATTTCGTATAAGCCGCGTTTGTAAGTCCCTGTAATTTTCCTTTAATAACAGTTTCGAACACCAAATGTTTATATACTAATATTTGTAGATGTGATTACCGCCCTCCGAGATGTTATGACATGTAGTCCGATCTATACGCACCAGCGATTAGAACTAACATTCGGACTTTGTATTTTGCTCTGAAGACAGACGCAGCAGATTCATCGTAAACGTTGGTAATGAGCCCCACACGATACGGCAGCACCTCCTCTACTCCTGATATCATCGCCGTGAGCAGTTTAGATGCCACACTTGTTTGAATGGGGCACGCGATGGTACAGTTGAGGCATTTTGCTACTAGCCGGTAGGTCGCGGGTTCGATTCGTGATGGTATCATTGGAATTTTTCATTGACATAATCGTTCTGCCCGCACTATAACCCTGGGGTCAACTCACCCTCTGACAATTATGAGTACGAGGAATATTTCGTGGAGGGTAAAACGGCCGCTGCATAGGGCTGACAATGTGACCACCATCATGTACCGATTGTCTTGAAATCTGGTAGCCTCAGCCTCCTGGAGCCTGAGGGGCCTGTCCAGGTCTCTAATGGAATTGCTTTATCTTTTACCTTTAACATTTGTTTGAATATACCAGTCACCTGCAGCTACCTGATTTACTTTTCGTGCAGTAAATATTGATGTTGCCTCAAGTATATGCAAACGTAACGGATTTGATAATTTAATTTAATGTAAAATTGTTGACATTTCACGTGGAATACATTTATACCGCTTATGGAATTGCCTTTGAGAGAACACCAGAGATTGTGAATCTGATGTAAAGTATGGCTGAAACGCGTAAGTAGTTTAATGGGCTTGTTCGGGGCCCGAGATAAGGAAAATGAATCCCAAATACTTAAATTCAGAAATTGTGCCTACAGAATAAACGCGGTGCTGGTGTGCTTAGTTATCTAGATCTCACCTTAGAAGACCGTTAGGACAGAATCATGTAGCTGAATAAAGTGAGGTTTCAGGGATGAAACTGTACAGAAAATAGCCACGTATGAAATTCGTGGCTATTTTGGCTCTTGGGAAAACAAACAGAAACTCAGTCGACATTTGTGTGAGGCTGGAAGTTTCCAGTCCGCTGATTATCAAGTTCGGAGTAATTTCCTGCCTCCATTCTCAGAGCAGATATAACAGTGGAGGCGTCAGGTTGCTTCGAAACGCTTGAACTGTTATACTAAGCTGCAAATTTTCACACGTCTGGCAACCGTAATTTTGATTACTCTGTGGCTAGCTGAGGATGTGGACGTACTGACTTGACAGCAAGTGACCACGTGGCTGAAGGACGGAAGTATAAGGAAGTGTTCGGAGGAATATAAACTAGAGGAAAGATTCCTGGCCTTTAACTTTCTTTTTAATTGCACGATAAATAATGTATCTGAATATTTTTGCATAGTGGGCGCCGGATTACTTCCCTTTATGTTCGTGTTTTTATATTTCCTAACATTCTGCTATTTTCATGAAACGGTGCCTCTTATGTCTTCCCACGTGAAATCAAAACAGTTCTGCATACTCTTCTGATTCATACATGTTACTTGTGTAAGAGGTAAATTCAATAGAAGCGTTTATATGGTTCTTGTAGTACCAAAACCGACAAACAGTGGAATTCCATTTTCTGATTACAACGTCATTAAGAGTGCTACCTCCTTATAAACATACCGATCTATACATCGGCTTGGCCTCCACTAAATAATTTACAAGGACTTTCGTGTGGTGGAGCGCCGTGCATCTGCGGCAACTTCTCCGTCTTCTCTGTAAAGCGGGCTGTATGACTGTTTGCTGCAGGCCTTAGCAGAAAATGTTGCTGTTAATGTGTTTGCTACACACAAAATGTGGATGTCAACAGTGTTTGTTTTTGTTTCTCGTGAGTTAAACATAGAGATCAGTTTAATTAAAATTCGTTCGTAACGAAGGAACAACCTTTTCTCCTTCCACGTGCGGTGTGTTGTGACTTTGTTACGCGTCTGTGTTATCAGAGAGATATATTCAGTCTTAATTGGCCGAAACCTTTACTGGTTCTTTCACCCTTATCTAAGATAATTTTTTCCGGATTTTTTCAAAATAACTTATGGGCCTGAATTTTGCTTTGATGGCTTAAGAAATAGTTGTTGTGTACGTATGTAGAGTGTATATGAGTACATTCATTCATTCATTCATTCATTCATTCATCCATTTGTTCAGTCTTCAGTATTCTTAAAATGTAATACGTCTGAAAGTAGCTCCTATTTTGTGTTGATGGCTGGATGCAACTTTGCCATGTTTTCAAGTAATTTACTGGTATTTATTCTCTACGTCTGTTTCAGCTGTTGGGCCCACCCATCCTCCCATTCATTAAGAAAGATCCAGGGTTTTTGTTCAACATATATAAAGCAGCTGGAGTGCGAACCTGACGATTGGGTTGTGTTTAAACATGCAAAGAGTTTGTTTATCCTTACACTCTGTTGTTTAAATAACGTAATATGTATCAATGTTAAAGTTACAATTGGACCCCTTGGGACATTATTTAAAAGTTTTGTCCTTGGAAAGGTACAGCTATACCACGGATAACGTTTCTGTGCAGAGCATTGTTGTATTCTAACGTTGCTAAAATTAATATAAAGTTGTATCTGTGCCTATTGAGCAGATATAATAGGCCCATGTAGCGTAAGATAACGCATTCTTCCGTCAGGCAATTTGACAGACAGACATAACTAATAAACAATACTTTTATTTAAATACTTAATCAGTGCGTCTTATTTGTAACAAATCATGCAAAACTTGGGGTTTTCACGCTAGTTGTATTTCATTTTGTTACTTGTCGGTAGAAACGTATCGTCATCTGCTGTATTACTCGTATATTCAAACTTAACGAAAAAAAATTATGATAGAAAGGCATCTCCACCTATCACGCTAAGTATCACGGGTTGCTATTGTGTCGCTGTATGTCGTTTCTCTATGCGTTTTACTTCTGGATAATAGTCATATTTAAATGTCTAAAACGGTATATTACCGAAGAATCCCGGGTTCGGTCCTAGAGCATTAAGTGTGGAGATTGTGATGGAAGAAATGACCCTGGGCATGTTTTTTTTTCTGAGTACTTCCATTGCTCCCTATCTTTATTACTCCTCCAATGCTCTGTATTCATTCGGACGGGACAGCTCTGCGAAACATATTGTCACGTCCTGTGACTCGGCGTTTGATTCCCGACAGCGGTAAGGGTTATCTCTGCTCGCCAGGTTATCCACACCGGCTCTGAAGCCCACACAACCTCGTACCCAAAGTCTAACGAAAAATCTTTCCCCTAGGGTAAATCAGCGGGTGTTTGAAACTGACCAGCTACCGTTCTAGTGATTAAGAATATGTGGAGCTGCACCTCCACTCGCCTTATGCTTTTGTGTCACCGTCTTAATTAAGCACGGGAGAGTCTTTACCTTTGTCTTTACACTCAAAAGAGAATGGTGATACTACGTTACATGGAGATAAATCAGAGTTCAGGTCAAGTTTCTCTTCTGCTCTCGTCGACTACGAAGCAGGCTAAAACTGCTTGGCTGTTGTACAAAGTATTAGCATTCCAGAAACACTGTAGCAGTCCCATGATAGCTCTACCTGACTGCCCTTCGTTAGAGGCCTCACAAAAAGTCGTGAAACGGCGTGTATGTTGACCCGTGTGTTAGCAAGGCTTGTTAGTGAAGCGGACGGCGCTTTGAAGGTGTTCAAGATTGAGCTGGGAAACCAAACATTCTTATGCTGTAGAACATGATGCTGTTCCCTGTATCATATTCACATAACAACGGTATTTACGGAGCGTTCGCGTGGAATGTTTAAATTTACACATGTAGTTATTCTACAGAAATGTGGCGCATCAGGCTTTGAAGGTACACGTTCACTGAACATCACTGTAGAGTGCGTTATATTTGTTTCATATTCTGGATATCCAGGGTTCATATTTTGATGCAGTGATCGGCTGGTCTGACTGAGGCGTTTTGTGATCTTTTTCCGAATATCTGGACAAATTCCTGTATAGTGCCTCAAAGTAGGCCACGACCGTATCACATCATTCAGGACTCAGCATCCCCAAACCATTCTATCGTGCGATGTCGTATTGCCAGAAATAGGCCACGCTGACAGCATAATTAAATCATAAATAAATAAATAAATAAATAAATAAATGACTATATTGTCAGCGTCCGATAGTCCACAGTAGACAACAATGTATTGCAATTTCTTCAAGTGGTGGGTAAAAAAATGTAAAGTAATCCCTGTACAGGCCCTGAGGGTTCCAGGAGGTTGAGGCTCCCAGATCTCAAGACACTCGTCACTCGAAAGTGGCAAGGTTGTCAGGCACCTTTATCCCCAGGAAATATTCCTGGTACTCATTTCTGTTAGAGGCTGCGTCGATCCCAGGACCATAGTGCGGCCGCAAGGTTTATGTCAATGAAAAATTCCAATGACACTATCGGGAATCGAACGCGCGACCTTCCGGCTTGTAGCGCTGCGTCACCGCATGTGTAGTGGTGGGGAGAAGTAAATCTCAGTCGGTGTAGCAACTATGCAACGGGTTGGACAACCGACGAATTTTTGTCAGTTGCCGGCAATATTAAAGAGATTTTTGTGTTCTGCAAAGCATCCAGACCGGTTTTGCGGTCTGCGCAGCCCGCTCTTCAATAGGGACGGAAAGGGTCGTTTGTCAGAGGTAAAGAGGCCAAGGCGGGAATCTGACCACTCACCTCCCAGTAGTGCGGAAGTTAAGACTGCTTCCAATACATGTTGTACCTACAGGCATTAATGCTTAATTAAACACAGAGCCTGTGTGTGTACGTGGTCAAAGGATTTTCATGGGAACCGCTCGTCTTCTCTGAGGGGAAACAAAGGTTATCTCCCTGTCCTGCACAACAGCTTAAATATGACTTCTCTTCTTTTCTCTTCCCTTCCCTTCCCTTCCCTTGCCTTCCCTTCCCATCCCGTTCCTTCTCTTCTCTTCTCTTCTCTTCTCTTCTCTTCTCTTCTCTCCTCTCCTCTTCTCTCCTCTTCTCTTCTCTTCTCTTCTCTTCTCTTCTCTTCTCTTCTCTTCTCTTCTCTTCTCTTCTCTTCTCTTCTCTTCTCTTCTCTTCTCTTCGTGAAGTATAAACAGTGCGTTTTATTTTCATGCTTTTTCGACTGTTGTGGAAATGTAAGGAATATATTGATACTACGGAGCTAGTGAAGTAGTGTTATTTCATCCACGAACCGTGACTTTATTGTTTCTGTGCCTTTCTCTAGTGTATGGAAACTTGACTAAACCTAAAGACCGCCGAAGTGCGAGTATGAGTTGGTGGTGTAAGTTTCAAAGTAGCGCCATTAATACGGCAATAAATGCAGAGCATTCCGTAAGCAGGGAACTGAAACAAAATAAGGTCTTGTGCATTTCGTCGCCATATTTAGTTCAGAAAGCAAGAGATGTCTGAAGGCTTCCATCGAACCTGTTTATTGTGGAGTGCGAGCTAGGAAATGGACTCAAGTGCCGTATCTTTATTCGCAAAATGTTTCTTGTGACTGAGTGGGTTAGGATGAAAGTGACTTCCCGTGGATATGGCAACAGCAATAAGTAGAATTTCTGCCGTTTTAAATTTGATTTGTACACAGAATAATAGAGAGTGAGCAGGAAATATAACTAACTAACTAACTAACTAACTACATGGAGCAGAGGCCTTCTTGAGAAGCTAACAGTTTCTCAGCTAGTCAAGATATTCCCCGCATTTTATGGAACCCGGAGGTTCATTACCGCATTCACAAGAGTCCGCCACCTGTCCCTATCCTCATCCAGCTCAATCCAGTCCATGCCCCCATCCCACTGCTTGAAGATCCATTTTAATATTATCCTCCCATCTACGCCTGGGCCTCCCAAGTGGTGACTTTCCCTCAGGTCTCCCCACCAAAACCCTATATGCACCCCTCTTTTCCCCCATACGTGCTACATGCTACATGCCCCGCCCATCTCATTCTCGGTTTGATTACCCGAATAATATTTGATGAGTACGGGTCATTAAGTTCCTCGTTATGTAGTCTTCTCTAATCCCCTGTCGCCTCGTTGAAATATATTATGGATAATCACTTGTTGTGGCTGTGTCAGTGGTTATAAAATTTGATCAATTCTGTCGCAAGAATGTTCATATGTTTGAAATTTGCTTCTCTGAAGAGTGACGGCTCTTCTTTCTAGATAAATCTCAATCAGTACAAGTTGGAGCGTAAGAGTGCCAGTGTTTCTGTAGTGTCCGTGAAGTAGGTGCGTGCTCTGGAGTCAACGCGCATCTGTAAAGCTGACAGTGAGGTTCCTGTGGGTTTTTCCATAAAGACTGTTGGCCTGAAGACGTTAAGCGAAGGCGTACTTGGAGGCTGGAACACACGTGGGGATATTCTTGAAATGATTTTTTAGAGAAATTGGGTGAGATGGTGAGGTTTTTTATTATTAGCCAACAGATGCACTTAATTATCACAGGTTTATAATAATATATTTAAAACATTCCACCCCGACATGTTTCGGGCTCTGTCGGCCCATCGTCAGGGAAGACATCTGTCGGTATTGTACAAAAAATTACATAACAATACGTGGTCAGTTGTATGTGTAGATCTGCTGGCAATTATTCGCGTGGTGATCTGTGACACTGGAAGTTAAAGTGTAAAATATAAATGTAAAATATAAAATGTTGGTGTTTGGTTATTTATAAAGTGCTTACATATATAGAATGTAAAGTGTCTAACAGGTTGAATTGAGGAAATAACAAATCATGAAAGTATAGAAAGATAGTTGTAAAGTACATATAAAATGTAAAATAATATAAGTATAAAAATAAAAATAATATATAAATGTAAATAAAAATATAAAAGTGGTGAGAATGTATTTAATTGAATCACTGCAGGTTGGAGAGGTAGTCTGTTGTGAAGACGGTAATGATACTTTAGGTTCCATAAAACGCGATTTTAACAACTGACTCCCGTCGAGAAATTTATTTCACTGTTGAATTAGATAGACAGTTAATTCCCGACATTGTTAATTAGTGACTTGCTTAGATGGTAACTTCCATCCTTAGTGAACTACTTACTTGCCTACTCATTTCGTTCGTTATTTAGTTTGTCTTTTATTTGCTTCCTTGCTGCCTAGTTACAGGAGTTTTGAAAATCTACCCACTGATATAGGTCTATATAAAATTTGATATCTCATCATCTGTGCAATAAAAATTCAGAGATTCTGGCACGTTACACCGTCTCAGCTAGTAAAGAGTCATCTACATTTCGTAAGAACGTAGTGTCTGCATCATAATTATCAAGTTCAACCCTGAAGACGAATGCAAAATTTCCCCTCGAAACGTTGGTAAATATTGACTAGGTTACGCAATGTAACGTGCCCCGCTGTAAGAGCCGCGTGTCTCATTACCTGTTTAATAGCTGTGTAAGCAAAAGGAAGTGTAAGCTTAAGTGAGGCATTTGAGACAGAAGCGTTCTGTCAGCTCATTTTCAAAAGTGAAATATTTTCTCTACTTTTCGAAAGTATCTATTTCTTGTCTTTGGGACATTCAAAGACTCTGCAGTCACATCCTTCAGCAATTTTCCCTGAATCAGCTTAGCCTTAATCCTCTACCCACTAGGGGAAAGCGCTCCAAGTGGTAGTAGGAGGAACTGCGGAAAGTTCGGTATTCTTAGCCTTCAGTGACCCAAGAATCTAAGAGTAATCAGGGATTTCGATTGTGGCCACTCTACAAATCCTTTGCCACTACTTCCTTCAGGCTGTACTCTCACATACGGTATTATGTTTCACGAAAGCACAGTTTCTTGAGAACATATCCCACTGATATCTTTAAAATTTACCGATTATAAGATGAAGGCCTGTTGGAGTGCTTCTGAGACCAACATACTGTGTGCGTGTGGGTGCATGCGTGCGTGCGTCTCTGTCTGTGTGTGTGTGGATGTGTGTGTGTGTGTGCGCGCGCGCGGTGCTTCCTCCATTTTAACTTTTGAAGCAGCTGACCGACTTTCACAAATCATACTTTGAACATTATGCAGCCGGAGACCCACCAACTCTTAACTAATAATCACTAATGTTTAAATGGCAGAGACTCAAACTCGTGGGGTGGGAGCGACATTAACATCACTCACTGTAGGTGCATTGTAACACGTATTGGAATACACGTAACATTTTTAATGAAATATGTTGCAGAAAATAGAATGGTAGGAGAAGGTAGGGCAATTTTGTTTCCGTCTTTAGGCTTATGTGGCGGTATTTATGAATAGCAGGAGCAAAACAATTGGAATTTCGGACAGATACAAATGGTATAATGCTTATACATATAGACCTCTAGAAAATAACATTTTTAAATTAAAAATTACAAAAACGACTATTCTTAACTTTCGATGATATGTCAGAAAAACTTAACGTATAAAGTAAAGTCAATCTCACTGTAGAAAAGGCCGTGAAGGCCCAGAGGGGGAGTAGAAGCACAGCTCTACGCCGTCCTTAACCTCGGCGCTAGATTTGGACCCATGGTTAATGCCACGCCCCGGCCGCTTTATCCTCGGGAAGGAGACCCGGTACCCAACATACTTAAAGTATAGAGAGTGTATGGACAAAAAATACTAATCACCGACAGACGCACAAAGAGAATTTTTTATCATCAATTGTAACACACTCCTACATGTTTAGACCCTGCTGGATCATCTTCAGGGAGAACTTTTTTGTTATCCTTACACTAAGGTTCCATTTTATAGTTGAGTGAGAATGTGCTGTTGACTGTGTACTGCGTTGTTTTTGGAGGCGTGAACTCTCTGCGGTCCCGGCCTGCAGTGCAGGCCGGGACCGCAGAGAGTTCACGC
>BLKM01000529.1:6217870-6248502 GCA_013340265.1 Coptotermes formosanus
GTTATTAATTATATTTTTTGCATAATATCAATGTGTGTTTATATGTGAGGACGTCGAGGTTTAATGAAGATTATAGTTTAATTCGGCGATAAATCAAGAGTTCATTAATTCCTTTCAGAATATGTCCTGCTGTCCATAACGCGTTCCTAAAACTCTGCTTTCAGAATGGAAACATTCCAGAACGGAGTAAGTGTATTCACGATATTACGGATGATGGTATTGCACCGTAGGGAGCAATGTAATGATTGCACCGTGAGTTGGGAAGATCATTTCTCAACACAGAGTAGAACTGTACAGCACTCTGCAGGGTGATCACAAGAGCTAAGTTTAATCGATATTTTACAATGTTTTGTTGCGGGCTCATGTTATGAAGGCTATACTTCCAGTCTGTAACGGACTGTTATTGCTTACACTTTTAGTAGTTTTTCTAAAAAATGGAGAGGACGTGTTATTTATTTTCGTGATTGTTCTATCTCTGGTATAATTTATTTTTAATTTTCAACGGGTAAATCTGAACATTCCTGTCCCTGGCTGTGATTCATGGAAATAACCTCCTCCCCTTTTGCATTAGAAACCTTTAAGGATACTATGAAATCAAAATTTCACTTAATTCACGCTCCAAAAACTTGGAAAAAAGTTATCCGAGCAGATGTGATAAAATAGACGGCGCTACTAGGTAGATATAACATTTTTATTAGCAAAGTGAGAGGTCGCAATATAGACTGAAGCACAGGCACCTCAGTACTGTGTCGTAGCGATAGGTTTTTTCGACCATCGCTACTACCTATTGTACGTATCTGTAACTGTATAACAATGACTTGCCAGGTGGAGACGGAAAGACTATAGAATTTTAACTTGTTAAGTTGTGAAACTTCCAAACGTAACACTAGAGAATTTTCACTCTCATATCACCCAGTGCCATGTATTTGTACCTCCTCTTAGTAAAACTAACTGCAGGAGATTATTTTGATGAATAATTGTGCTTCTATAAATAAATGTTGTGGGATTAATTTAACGTTTTCGATTTTAACGTCTTATTAATCTTTTCTCCGAGCATACGGAAACCAAGTTCATTTAAGCAAGGCAAGTGTCGTCCGAGGTTACGCCATCTTTTCAGCGCTTGTACGAGACATGGCCGCGCAATCGTTCTATTATTTCTTAGGGGAAAGGTTGTTAGCGCGTCATAAATATATTGGCTTGACCAACGAGTGTTCGTTTGCAATAATTCTGCCATGTATACGAGATGTGTCATGCAAATAATATCGCCGAAAGTTGTAAAAAAATACACTGCATTAATAGTGCTGCGTAAAAAATATACGGAATATTGGGGGGAAAATGTTGAATCACATGTTATACTGGACAAAAGTAAAATATTGAAGCCTGGGTTTTCTCGGATAATGCGTGGTGTACATTGAATAGTAAAGTAAACAGCAGAAGTAACAAATACTGGCGATACGAAAATTTCCCTGCAATGTCTGATGTTCCCTTTATATCATTTTGAAGTACAGTGACTGAGGACAAAATCGTATGATCAGTGATTTTCGAAGAAACAGATTCCATCTTCACGTTAAGTTGATTCTGACACCATTATTCTGGAAATTAACAGAAGAAGGGAAATTTTAGGACAGTCCGCATTCTTTTCAAAAACTAGAGGGTGATATACGAAGATCAGTTGCCGTTATATTAAGACAAGAGCTATCCCGTGGTTTGAGAGATATTTTCAGAAGTTTCGAGGCCTGCTTAGAAGCTGAATGTTGGCGACTCGACACTCGCCCATGAAAGAAGGTAAGTTGAACTACAGAGAAAAAACGTACGATCTGTGTGAGTGAAACAGTAGGCCTATAGCGCTGTCATTAACATCCTTATTATTGTAAGAAAATTGTTAGTTGTTTCTACTGCCGTAACTAGTCGGTAGGTGCAATATTTCCGATATTGAGATAGTGTTGTCTGCTCACGTGCCATATGCCTGACCTCAGAGTGCTTTCCATATGCCGTCACGAAAGATACACTCGTGGTATTACCACTCCCATGTCTCTGCCCGTCCTAACGAACATCTGGCAGTAGAGACCAAATTTTAATTTTCTGCTGTTCTTACTAACAGCATTGCAACGGTTGTGCAAGCTGTACGGCAGGAATGGCACTAGCGCCATAAATGCTGTGACAAATCTTCGAAAAATATAAGCTTTTAAGGCGGCTGTTCGTATAATTTTAAGGAAAAGCACTGCAGTCGTGCTAATTCCTTATGTAGCTTTCCGTTTCAACGCGAAATTCGTCGTTAGGCGCGTGAAGTCTTGTATAAAGACGTTCTGGAATAGCGCTACGGAAGCCGCGGGCCGCATGCCCTGCTACCTTTGCAATGCTCCTTGCGAACTAACTTAAAAAATGTGAAAAAAGAATGTGAAATTCGACGGCAAATTAGTTCATCCGCATTCATACAAAATGATACTCACCAATACCTTGTATTATTAATTTTATTAATTTACCTTTCATACCAAAATATGAATAGAAGTTCTGTCTCACATAAAGTAACTACTGCGCTGCTTGGCTTCATTGCTTGTGCGTAGGGTACTCACACTTCGAGTGTACACAAGGACTTACTAGGTAAAGGTAGTTTCAAATTTTGGACGATTAATTCAATATGTTAAATATTAATTTCGTGTACGTTTCACCGCCCTAATAGTGACGCTATTGACGAAAAGTATTACCATTAATGACACACAAGTAAAGTAAGTTTACAGTGTGGCACGCAAACCTTTTCTCTCCTGTAATGGCCCTCGTGTCCGACAGGTTGCACACCACTGTCATAGTTTTAAATACGCTTGCCAATTCATTACGAATTATCATGTGCATGTCACTGATTATGACGTACGTCTGCTCGTATAAGTGCTGCGAAGCAGCAGGTCTTAGAGTGTGTCTGACAAATATAACTGTGCTAGGCCGACCGAAAATTCTGCTTAGAAATGATGTGCGAAATTGCAGAATTATCACTGTGTAGTGAGAACCGAGGTAGCTCAGTGGGTCAGGCTTTGGCGGGGGGGGGGGGGGGAGACGAAGGATGGATCGGAATTTTAACATCTGTTTGCATCTGGGGCCCACAATACCAGCTCCCCGGGAACAGGGCGACTGGGGCCTGAAGGTGACGTAGCCCACCACCACTGAGTGTCGTGTTTAAGAATTCGTGGAGCCTTAACCCAACCCACCTCCATATATGTGGTGTGGTACTTAACCTTTTAAAGCCTAGAGGTAACTTTACATACGACCAGGTTTAACATTAAAAAATTCTACGTGGTGCCCACATTGCGTTTATGTGTTTTGTACGGATCTCAGAACAAACAGCAACTTTTGCCTTATAAAACATTCAGAGACTGGTTTTTATAACCGAAGTGGAGAGTGTTTACAGCGCGGTACGCACTGAATCATTATATAAAACAGATACGCTTCGTCTTTAAAGGGTTAATTAAGCATACTGGTTACTTTGTACAGTGAAACCTGTCTTAAACGTAACATGGGCATGACGGAAACCTGCCTTTAGCGGAAAAATTTTACAGTCCCGAGGATCTGAAGTACCGGAGATGCAAACTGCAAGTCTCTGTATTAAACTGAACCTGCTGGAATGGAAAAGAAAAATCTTTCCTTTGCCGTTCCGTTATAGGAAGGTTTAACTGCGTTTATTTCTAGTCTAACAATACCAACTTAAGCATATATATGGTGTCGTAATGCATCCCCAGTGAAGAGATTTGTTATTGTTTTATTCTTTCATTGGAAACAAAGTTACCTATTTGAAATACAAACAAAAGAGGACGGGCATTTGATGTCTGTATAATTAGTGGTTTGATAGGAATCTTCGCCATAAAGCTTGTTACGATTGTTTCGTACGTCAGCGTGACTGACAGCAAAGGTTGACACAAATTTACTGCTCCTAATTTCTGTATCATATCTGCATATATATATATATATATATATATATATATATATATATATATATGACATCGCAGTAGTGTGCATGACAATTGCGTGGATATGAAATATTGATAACAAATATTGGCCGCGTGGAAATATCGACGGCTACGATTAAATGTGAAATTTCGATTCGTCGTATTGACAGCTGGTGAGCGGCTTACAATCGCGGCCGCCTGCGGTCACCGCCTCCAAACGACTGCTTGTCCCCGCACTTACGGTTCCATTTGCGACTGCGCGAATGTGAAAGGCGGAGATCACGTTGCGCAAGGCGCAACCACGTCTCTCCTCTTCCTACTGGCCAGTAATCAATGCGCGGTGTCACCGTGTTGTAGGTTTTCAGGACTTGAACGGTAGAGGGTGCGTATGTACTGGTGGCGGTGGTGTGAGGGTGTGTGTGTGCCTGAAGACGTCCCCACGATCCGAACATGGATATTTTAGGTAGGCCATGGTTCATAAACAAGCCTGCATACCGCATTTAAAGTACTTTATCAGTCACACTGTTGCTGGTAATAGAGGTGATTGCTATTCATCTCGTGTATGTATCATTATTTTTTGTCAATAATTATTCATTTGCTTCATCTTTCTGTTTTAATTGCAAATATTTTTTTTAGCAAGAGTAACTGTAAAGTTTAATTATTTTGGAATATCGGTGTTGTTTTATAAAGAAGTCCCTGCGATCTTGACACGAATACTCTGTGTAGGCAGTGCCTTATAAATATCGCTACAAATCGCATTGACTTTCTGTTACAGTTCACTAAATCTAAATATACAAAATACTTTCTTCAGATGTTCACAGAACTCCAATGCACTTAAACTACATTTGTTTTCCTATTTGGACTTTCATCCGGTCGCATTTTACAGCCGGAGTGCATGCAACTGCCAACCGTCGCAGTATGCCAGCGGATTAAAAGTTCTTTATTAGTTACAATGTTGTCGGCGCAGAGATTTCCGCAGTGCTTGCTTAGGATGTACCATTATGTCTTTTTAAGTGTCCGTTAATCGGTTATCCAGCTGTTTCGTCTTTCCAAGAAATTAATTTCACATAAATTATTTTTCAGCAGCAGTGAAAGCACCGAATTCATTATTTTGTAACCTTCGTCCTTTTCTAGGCATTGTGTTGCAGTGGGAACAAACTTCTATGCAAAAGAGAATTCTTGTAATTTTAAAAGACATTTTCTTATGGTAAAAGCTTCACTCACTGAAAGGTACCCCAAACTTTTCTTTTTACCGCGAACTTTTAATACGAACTTTTGCCAGCTTTGGTTTCTTGTGTTACAGAACTTCTAAACAGTCTTCCTCTGACGCAACGAGTCGTTCTTTTGTCATTTGCCGCTTCCAAACAGACCTTACTATGCTGTCGTTTGCCGTGTCATCATCCGTTACACTTATATACTTTTTGTCAGTTGTTATAAAAGTAAATTCATGGGAGAATCTGAGTTTACCATAAAAGAACTGGTGTATTGCTATCATCAGGGTAATGTCTTGCTTGTAACTTTCCCTTTACTTTTTTGTTGCCCACGTTACCCTTAGTTCCTGACAATTCAGAGTTATTGCCGTACAGCATGGCATTGTTGTGTTATTTGTGATCGCGACTGGGGTTAATCTTATATTATATTCCCTAGTGCCTACACGCAACAATAAGAGTTAGAGGTTAATCGCTTAGAATGCAGTGACAGTATTCTCTGAAGTATCTATAATTTTTAACAGCGGCAGTAGTAACAACGACGACGACGGCGACGGCGACGACAACAGTGTTACAAATACCAATCAAAAGCCTCAGAGCCTACTGCAGAATATTTGTAGTGGTGACAATATAATAATAATAATAATAATAATAATCCAGTTCGTGTTTATTAATGTGCCGAGTCAACAGCCTGATCGCCAGTTACAGAAATAGCACAGCATACAGGCAAATAAGGAAGGAAAATAAACAAGATGAAAACGAAACAGACAAAACAAACAAAATCGTACTTAGATAATTAATTAGGACACTTTCTAATAATAAAGTAATTATACCAAATGTGACTAAGTGTGATATTTTGCCTTCTGAAGACATAAAAGTCGCTAAAAACTGAATTTGCTGCAGTGGCACACCTGACAGAGGGACAATTTTCGAAGGATGGACTAACATGAAACAAAGGGAAGTCTCGGAGGTTCAGAGTGGGAATTCAGAGGCCAGCAATGTCCACAGAAAATGGACAAGGTTTAGAACTGCACCCACAAAAACATTAACAACAAAAATTTCGTCAATTTCATGTCTTCTGTCATGTAAGGTAATAATAATAATAATAATATTATTATTATTATAACAATAATAATAATAAGAATAATAACGAGAATTTTAGTGACACATTGATTGACAGGATTTTGCAAAATCCTTTACGAAACCTTGGATTTGTTTGACAGTCCTGCATTAACTGCATTAATTTTAACTCGGGAACTAATTAGGAGTGACCACACTATTGTGAACGGTCTGTGAGGAAGCCTTCATGGTCTGTACCGCACACAAACGGTCCGCCTGTGCTCTATTGGAATTTCAAAGTCGTAACAAATATTTATCCTATATATTTACTTTTCATTTGTTTTGTTTATTTGATTGTTCTCTTGTTTACTTAAACGGGATGAAAGAAATGTAGAAACAGATATTTAAAATGTAATTAAATTTCAATCAGAATTCACCAGGCCTGTACGAATATGCGAGTTCTGTTTAATTACATTTTCTTTCTCTCGCGTACGATATTACTGGTAGGTGAACACTCATTGGCATTGCGCAAATATTTGACCCTCGATTATCTTACGACATCAAACACGTAAAAGTACGGACTCCGTCTATAAGAACAGATTCACATGAATCGGGAGGGAAGTTGTTTTATCTTCTTTTAAAGTAATCTCCCTCGACCGCAACTAATCTTTTATATGTTTCTGAATGTTTTACAAAACATTCACCGGAGACGTCCAGTGGGCCTGCATGTAATTGAGCCTGGGTTAGGACTTTCTTGATTTTTGGGACGTCCCGAAGTGTTCTTCTTTTGAGGGGAGTTGTTATGTAGCTAATAAAAAATATTCGGCCGAGGCGAGATCAGGTGATTAAGGAGGACGGCTGATGTTTACCGCACCGCGATTCTCCAATAAGCGCTGCACTGCAAGGCACAGTGAGCAGGGGGATTGTCGTGCAAAATGAATCAGAATCAAGGCTTGACTCTTGCAGTCCGCTTCAGTAAAGTATCGCACACCTGAAAGTAAAATTCAGTGTTTTTCTTTGAAGTACAAATTCTCTGTTGACCGAAACTTGCTCTTTAAAAGGATTGCTCAATATCATATTTACCCTTGACTTTCAAGGCTAAATTTGTGGGCCTGGGTGGTGATACTGTTCTCATCTCCATGTCCTGACGTTTAGTTTCAGGATGACATTGAACTACCCAAGGCTGTTTCCAGTAACGATGCAGCTAAGAAAGTGTTGACTGGTGTAACAGGTCAGGATAAGGCCTTGCCAGATTGTGACTGTTCGCTCATCCATGAAACTGCGTGAAAAAGGACTTCGCTCATAGCGCCCAATTTTTTCATATCTTCATGAAGAACTGAAGAATCGTCTCTAGATTAATGTGCAGTTGATCCTTCATCACTGTGATCGTCATGTGTTAATCTGTTAGCAACTCTTCATTAACTTTTGGAACTGTATCCGGCATTTGAGCACTTGACGACCGCCCAGGCCCTCAGGGTCCTCACATCTGTCGCCGAACCATTCGAAGACAAACGTACAAGAGGGAGCTTCATTTCTATAAACAGCTTTAAGCATTTCGTGTTTTTGTTACTGCCCTCTCGAGTTTGAAATAAAATTTGATATTTGCTCGCTGCTCCATGATAACAAAGAAAATACTCTATGCACGGGGCTGCTACGGATGAACTGATTGAGCTAGAAATGTCTTTTCACTAATCATTGGAGGTCATAACATGAACTAACAGAAAATGGCTACAGTTTGTTTAGACGCCAAACCATACTTACGCGATAGCATCACTCCTGGATTTTATGGTTTGATAGTCCTTAAAGAATCATTGTCTTTATGCGAAATGCGACTGTCTTGTAGCAAATTACTAGTCTAAACGTTTAGTTCCTGCCTCACCGTAAACAGTGTCTCCTTTAAAAGTATTTAGCGGTTAATGGCGTTTAGGGAAGTAATTGGTGTTTGTTTATAGTATCATACAAAACACATAAATGTATTGTGTGGCAAAATGCTGAGAATGCTTGGTAGCCATATTAATTATTGTGCTTTAAAGGCTTAATGTTAGACATGAAACAAGGCCACCTGTTCAGCTTAACGATTAAGTCCCTCTTATACCCGAGCGCTGAATATTTTGAAAACAACATAATCTTAATGCTTTGGAAGTACTGTGCGTAGATAAAGGGAATTTTGGCATGACATTACATACCTACTGGACAGGAGGGTGGAAGGTCCCCATAATCGGTTTCGACGCGGTGCCGAACACAATTTTTTTCTCCCCACCCCTTCCCCATCAATGGAATTAACCCTTTAAAGACGAAGCGTATCTGTTTTATATAAGGACTCAGCTCGCACCGCGCTGTAAACACTCTCCACTTCGGTTATGAAAACCAATCTCTTAATGTTTTATAAGGCAAAAGTTGCTGTTTGTTCTGAGATCCGTACAAAACACATAAACGCAATGTGGGCACCACGTAGAATTTTTTAATGTTAAACCTGGTGGTATGTAAAGTTACCGCTAGGCTTTAAAAGGTTAAACCCCGATTATAGGGCCTCCCAGACTCGAACCTAGTTACTGTAGCTGTGTGCTGACAGTGACACGAGTTTTAAAGTTTAAATTATTTTGCGTGTTAACATTAGTCGCAGTATCTGTAGGTTTCTTTGTCTTACTGAAACACTCTCTGTGTGCCACCACAGGCTACTGTGGATGAGAGCCTCCTGTTTATCGGTTACATTAACCTTGTGTACAGGCACTTGGTAGTACTTCTTGGATGAGGGCCAGTCCGAGGCTTGGTGCTCCTTCAGACCGACATTCTTGAAACTTTATCGGCCTAGGACAGGGCTGGCGAAAATTTCTGAGGGTACGTTCCCAAATTGCTGATCATTTTCGGGGAAACTCTTTTGTGTTTGGAAACATGAGCATCAAATTTCCGAATATTACAGTGACGTCTTCCGCCCCTTATTCTGGCCCTGCCTTGGACGAGGACTGGACCCGTCGCAAGGCCTCTGCCAACACATGACAACAGAAATGCAAGACATGCCTCTATACTCCAGGGAAAACTCGAATCCGCGATGGCAGAGTCCCCAGTGGAGGAGAACAGCACATGTCTTATTTGGCGCAGCCACTGTAATTGTCACTGCAAAAGTAGAGAAAATGATTTCGTTCTGAGTTTCTTATTTAAATTAGTTTCCGTACATAAAAACTTTTTCGACTCAGCCTCTAACAGAAATGAGTACCAGGAATATGTCCTGGGCGTTAAAGGCGGCCGGTGCTTAGGGCTGACAACCTTACCGCCTTCATGTGCCGATAGTCTGTAAGTGTGGGAGCCTCAACCTCCTGGAGCCCTAAGGGCCTGTTCAGACCTGTAAAGGGTAGCTTACGTAAATGCTGCCGTTCGTGCCTCTAAAACGTAATGAAATTATAAAACAGAGCGTCGCATGACAAAGAGTACACGTAAGTTACCAAACCGTTTGTACCTTTAATCGACTCGTGCTGAAACCAAGCGCATGGTGGCAAAGGAACTGCACGTGATCTACTGATATTTGCAGAAGGCATAGACTCCATGTACTTTGCCGTACGGACCAATACGCCAAGCAAGAAACTGCTGTAATACCTACTAGCAGCACAATTGAGTTATAAGTTATTAACTTCAGAATTAATGGAAGCCTCCCTCGGGGTCGACAAGATAGTTTCTTCACACCTTGCACCGTACGGTTAGTTACACAGAGCCGCGCCATATCCTGCAAACAGCTTGATAAATTATCGTCGGAGACCACATATTGCCTCCTTCCTGCTCAACGCAGTCCACATCTCCTACACTCAACCTCCAACTTCAGATCCATTTTAACCCTTTCATTGTTAAAACATGGTATTTCCCTTAGTGACACTATTGCCTCGCTGTAAAATGTTGTCGGTAGAACAAAAGTACCACCGTAGGTGCAGTCATCCTGTTGTCATATCAGAAACAGTGGTCAAAAAATAAAAACAAACATAACCTCTGTACTGTAAGAACACTCCCTTGTACTTAACCGTGTGCAACATGTTTCGGCCGTACTGCCGTCATCAGGCACATCATTACAAAAATATTCAAAGGAAAGCGGAACAATAGCGAGAGAAGCCTGCAGTTTACAGTATCGTTTTACAATATCTGTTTAAACATACATTCAATTTATGGTTTTCTTATGAAATGTGAACAGTTCTGTTAGTTTAATATCAGCATTGCAGAAAAATTTAATTAAAACAAAGTAGATCAAAATTTGTTAAAAATTTTTCCTGTATTTAGGGGTTGAAGGCTTTATGTTGATAATGAAGGGTGCGCTCACTTCCGTGCATACTGCTGTGTGTCGGATATCAATGTATAAGCGTATTACCTCAGAGGCCGGTAGTTAAAGTAGAGACTTTGTAGGGCTAAATACAATACTCCATAGCGCTTTATTTCGTTTTAGTGACCACTTAAAAGGAGCTCCTTCTGTAAAAAGAATAACGTGAGGCACGATTGTGTAAATATTTTCAACACTACGCACAAACATAAAGGCGTATTAATTTTGTTCTTTAAAATTTCGCGTGGAAAAGGTTACTGTTATTATGCCATGTATATCGTGATCGCCCGGTTTGATTTTATTAATTTCATCATAGCGCGGTCCTCCCATTATGTCACTTAATCTCTGTGTACGGAACCCGGATATGCGACACCATTAGTAACAAAGCTAACCATATGACATTCTTGTGAACCGCTTTCATGCACCTCACCTTCTTCAGGTTAATGTCATCGTTTAACCTTATTTTCCGTTTCTCACATCTCAAACTATTAACATTCCCACACATCCTTGCACAGAATTTGGTAAATTTGGTGTCCTAAGTGAAACATTTCATAAAATTTAGCCAAAACATTTCTGATAGGCAACTTGTAAAGTAAATGAGTATTAAGATATTTCGTGTGGAATTATATGTCTGTACTATGTTACTTTATGAATTAACTGTGATACATCATCCTCAGGCACTTTACTAGTCTCGTGCATATAGTCATGTCTTCTTGGTCCCGCATTTACGAAACAACTCCAGCTTGACGAGTTTTCATGTCTCTTGTGTTCACTTAGTCATATATAACGGTGCTTCAGGAGTTGATACTTTGGCCTCGTGTAGGAGTGGAAGAGGTACAAAACTGTGGGTGGTTTTGGAGTGAGAGACCCGACAAAGAAGATTTCGGATCATTGTGAGAAAGCAGACGGCTGGAGTGAACTAAAGGATGTAGGAATGTCATGAACGACAGCCACGCTATCTTGTGGGGAGGGAAGGTGTGGGAGGCAGACGGAAAATTCGTTCTGCAATATGCATTAGTGGGCTAATAATGAAGCGGCAGTAGTCTGGCGAGCAGAATATTAAACTGCATTATGGTGAGGAGACCCAGGATCCTTACACTTGCATCTCAGATATGGTTTGTCTTGAAACAGTTGCGTCATGGTTACTGCGGCTGTATTGTTTGTACCCGGCTCGCACATGTTTGTGTGCAGACCGGTGGTGTTTCGAAACGTCCGAATTATGAGCCGGTTAAGGTGAAGGAGATGAATAATGAATTTGAATGTCTGTTTTTACTCCTTTAGACACTTCTGTGTTTTAAGCCTAGTTTGATGGAGAATATTGAGATGGGTTCGTGAGGAATAGAGTTAAGTAGATTTTCCTGGCTCATGTTTGATTCTAGTGGCTAAGTGTGCAGTTTCCTTTAAGAGAGGGTAGAATGTAAAGATAAAATTCACCCTTATAACAGGCCATGAAGGCCCAGAGGGGGAGTTTCGTTTCGTAGTCCTTCCCTCTTCTACCTACTTGTTCACAGTAGGTGTAGAGGGATTTTATTTTCATTTGATCACATTCAAACACACACCACAGTCGGTAGGACTCCTCTGGACGAGGGATCGGCCCGTGTGCAGAGACCTCTACCTGACAACACAAACACGGTAAAAGGGACAAACATCCATGCCCCCGCTGGGATTCGAACCCACGATCCCAGCAAACGCTCGGCCGCAGACCTATGATTAGACCGCGTGGCCACTGGGATCGGCCCAGAAGGGGAGTACAGGTATATATCTACTCTTTCTTTGACCTCGGCGTCAGAAGGGGTAGGTAGTCAACGCCATACCCCGGTCGCTTTGCCCCCGGGAAAGAGAAACGGTACCCATTCTTTAGGAGGCTGGGTGGGCTCCAGAGACCCTCCGAAGGGGTGCATAAAATCTCACCCTCACCGGGTTTCGATCCCCGGACCGCCCAGCCCGTACCGACTACGCTGTCCCGGCCCAGTTTAAGATAGGCATGTCTTTATTATATGGAACGTGAATAATAACCTCTCGTATTATGCAGCCTAACGACATTCGATCGGTTAGTCCGTCAGTTAATTAATTAATCAATCAATTGTGGAGGCAGTGTGTAGATATTTTGTTCGTTATACAGTTACAAAAACAAGATTAAAATCTACCGGAACTTGACTCCATTTGGTGTTCTTTTAAGGTAATTATGCTTCTGATGAAGTGCCGCCTCCATCCTCTGTTACCCTGAAGATGAGGGTAGCAGACTTCTCCGAAACATTGAGGCCTGTCTACCAAACTGCAAGACGTCATTCCCCCATGAAACTCCACACTTAACCTTTAACCGCCGTGAGAACCGGATCTTTCTGTAGCCAGACATTCAGTTTAGATTGTGCGTGTAGCAAGTGTTTCTACAGTTCTGACATTTCAAGCCAGTTTGCACAAAGATGTTTAAAATTTTGTTAGTTATTGCTGTTTCGTGGCGTTGGAACTTTGACATTTAACATAACGTGAGTTTCAAAGATCTTCGAACTTTAGAGTAGTGTCTGGATTATTTCCTGCACATTTGTTTTAACGCACAGATAGGACATCTTCTTCTTGCGCAACTTCGTCATCTAATTCAAGGCCATGCCGCACCTACTACATAATGAGACCCTCTTCGACGGTCATAAAGCGTGCCGTTTTAAGGTGAACCATTATTTCCTATAGGCCCGGTGTGCTGAATTGAGGTTTCGTTTCTAAAAACATTTCATGCCATAAAAATGCCGATTGACCACGAAAACAAATGAAAACGATATAAAACATGAATAACCTGTATGATTTTACAAATGTTATCGAGTGCGCATAAAAACCAACACTTTAAAAAGCAAAGCGTGTATGAAGACAGCTCGTAACTCCCCGTACTGATCAAACAAAACATGATACATACAAAATAATTTCCAGGAAATATTGTTACCTTCAAATGATTTCCCTCCTGCATGAATACAACTACTCCAACCATGTTTTAATTTTTCCAGTATTTCGTGTACGATTTTGAAGGAATGTGTGTTAACTGCACTAGCTTTTTTTTCTTGTGTTGCTGCTGCCGATTCAAATTGACGTCCTTTTAGTCTAAATTTTATTTTCTCGAAAATGAAAAAAATTCTGCTTGAGGCAATATCAGAGCTGTACCGTTGCTTGAAGCAACTGGAGGCTTGTTTTTCGCGAGAAGCTACTGGACCCAGAGCACCGTGCGTGCAGTTTGTATGATGACGAAACCTGCTGTGATCCCGCCAAAATTTGACCCTTTTTTCGCAGTTCTTCTCGTGTTTACTGTAAAACGGTTAGTTAGATTTTTTGAGTCACTCTTTGACTTCTAGGAACTCATAATGCACCAGACCTCGGCAGTGAAATAAGGCAATTACCATAGTCTTCCCGTACGATCTGTTCTGTGGTGTAAATTATTGTGTAATTTTTATAGTGTATATATAATTTACAAATGTGGCCGCGAGTGGCATAATATGACCTGGCGGGTCGCGGGTTGGAGACCCGTGGTCTAAAGCATACTGTTGTAGTTAAGTTTTTCCCTTTGTTAAATACATATTTTTGTTGTTGCTGGTTTCGTTTTGAAGTATCTTATCATTGGCGGATACTTCTTTATCTTACAATATTTGATTACTATGATTCCAGGCCCCGTTCTTACCGAAGTATTCATTTCTTTTAGGAAAAAATGTAATTTGCTAAACCTGTAGGCCTACGCCTGTGTTGTAGCTCATCGTAGAGATCAGAAGCCGTCAGCATGAGACGCCACACTGCAGGAGTTCTGATTTATTATATCATGTTTACAGAACGCTTTATTTATTACGTTTTAATGACGTAGCTAGCGACGAGAGTGCGAAGTCCAGAGCTGCGAACGTTTAGATACTGCATTGAGTTATTCATTGAGGGACCCATCTTTTGTCTTCTTGAGATCTGTCCACCGCCTGTCTCACTGGCTTTGAAAAGAGCGGGGACTTGTTTTTAACTAAGTGGGACTGTCTGAAATCGACTTACGTATTTCACAGAAATTGCGTACATTTTAGTTTAAAGATTTGTAATGAAGCTGTGTGATTAAACGGACTTAAGTGTGTATTAATGTTTTCCGTCATCCAGTTTGTGACTAACAACAGTTTCGGCTTCTGTCGTCAGGTAAAAGTATAAAACCTACTCTGTTGTGGCCCCTATTTTCTCTGCCAGGGAGATGACTGTACCTGTTGACGGAAGGGAAATGCCGAATATACTTGTTAATTACGTATAATTTGACTCTTCAAACCTTTATTTACTCTGTTCTTTACTGCGCGCTGATGGTAAAGCGACATAAGTCCCATTGGTTCTGAAGAATGAAGAAGTTCCTCCGATGTGCCTGTTACGTCACAATTTCGGTAATGCGCGATACCCAACAGACTACATAGCAAATACAGCCCGCCGAAGAAACCTGTAGTATCTTTTAAGTACGTTCGCTTTATGTGAGGTGCGAAGTTCGTGAAGCGGAGAATATGGCGATGGCTCTTCTATGTGGTGGGACACCCTGTTGGCCGGTATGTTTCTACCAGATCAGACGGCGACACTCCTAGAAGGGGATTATCCTCACGCTCGTGTCCGAGGTGATGTTGAAATATAGATACGTTCAATTAAGGAATATTTTGGTACTTAAGTGAAAGTATCAACTCTTTTTAAGTTAAAGGCATTCACGTAAAAATTTTGATCTTATTAAACTCGGATAATTCTTTCCAACATTCTTGTCAGAATGACTGTGCTGCTGTTTTCTGTCTAAAAATATAAACATTAAGGTACAAAAACAATAATTTTCCCACTTTTTATGATTGTGAAAACTGGTTTCCTATCTGCCCTAAGGAAAGAATATAGATTGAGGGTATTTTAGAAGGGGATGAAGAAGAGGGAGAAATAACAGCGGGAGAGGGGAATCTGCACAATGAGGGGCTTTGTAATTTGCATTATTTTTCATATATTTTCATGGCGATAAGTGAAACAGGATGACGTGTGTGGAACAGATACCACACATGGGAGGTAGACTTACGTATGTATACTTGTAGATGGTACTATAATTAGCCTGTGCTGGAAATCAGAAGAGAATGTGAAGCCTTCTTTGTTTTATTTTTAATTTCGTTGTGGATGTGTCTTTATGTCTTTCTCTCGTTCTTAAACAAATTACTCCATATTTTGAAACATTCTACAGAAATCACGGCTTTTTGTAAAATAATTCTGAGCGAAGGTAAGTCGGTGCGAGAGGAAACTGAAGTGTCGACCGAACCGGAAAACACGGCGTCGCCTCAAGAGCGAGCTGTCACGAGCAGTCTTGAGAATCGGTTAAGCGGGAGTGAAATCGGGGTAGTTTTACATTTGGGACTGGAAATTGGGGCGTGCCGCATGCAAAGGAGAGGGGCTAGAGTGTTTCCGCCTGGTTGCTACACGCATTGCGGCAAACGGCTCACGTACACTGCCTAATCTCACGTTTTGTTGCAAGGTTTCTCTTGTAGCCTACTGTGTTTTGTTTTTCGATCTTTGGTTTTTGCACAATATTTCTATAAATTACAACTTAATTACTTTAGCTTACTTTTGGGGTAGGAATACAAGGAGTCTTAAAGAATTTGTTTGGTAGAACTGCTTTGGTACCTGTCACTTCAGCACCGAAAAAGTAGCTGTAGTATGGTGTGTTGAATGCACCTTTGTCTCGTGCCAGTACGTTTTATATTCATCCTTCAGCGATTACTACCACAGAGGTAATTATTTTCCGTATTAGTTTACTTTCTTAATTGGAAATACATTTCTATTTATGTGGTACTTTGAATATTTATTTGAATATCTTATGAGTGTGAAACAGAACTGAAAGTATTTAGGCCTTGAAACTTCTACGTCAGTAAGATTTCCTCACGCGATTAATCACATCAGTTTGAAGCACCAGACATTCATTCCTTCCAGCTTAAGGGTATCATTAATTTGGTGCATTTACAGCTTTTTTGCTTTAAATTATTTCAGTTTTATCAGTTGGCAGTTGCTTTAGTATATTTTCTTTAGTCTACTTTACAGTGTTGTTCACTAAAAAAATTAAATCATTTCCTGCTCATAAACAGCTTAAAACATCACCTGCTTTAATATTAAAACATTTGCATTTTTTGTCATTGAATGTGTTTATTTCGTATGATTTTCCTAACACATAACATTAACTTATTGGTCTTTGTAATGAGAACGCTGTGTCTTGTGTGATATGTGAACTGGGTATTTAGATACTACTAGTATTTAGATTCATTTTAAGCTTCAAGGGGTTAATTGTTTTAGCTTATTGTTCCACTTTAGTTAATGCATTTCTTTATTATTAGGAACCAACGACACATGTACAGTTATTTTTCCAAACTCGTCAAAGGACCGAACACACATTAGATCACATACGTACATTCATGTGTGAAATTTATTGGGCGTATAGGCAGACTGAGATTAGCGACTACCCGTGTCTGAGTAACGCTAAGTACACGGTGATTTCGGGAGCAGCCTAAATACACTAAGTAGCGTACACTAATACAATTAAAAGTTGTCTGCTTCTGCATGGCCTACTCTGCGCCGCCGAGACGGATTCGCCTCGCTGAAAGCTTTTATGTGCGTCATAAATCTACGAGATGGTAACGCAGCCTCGGAAATAGAAGAAAGGGGCGCGCAGCTAACGATACTGTAGCGAAGCCAATGCCGGACCAGGATATGTGGCAATTTACTCTCGAAATAACGCACTGATTTCGCCCCAAATTCCTTCCTATAAATTTAATATGTGTTCCAGTAAATAGCTATAGTATCGACGCGAATTTCCTTGATTTTACGACGGCCTCAACGCTTATCAGTGTTTCCCAAACTTTTTTGCTTGCGGATCCCTTTTAGCTTCGAAAAATAACCACGGATCCTCACATTGTTGCTCACGTAAATATGGAGTGTCCGGATGACAGGTATCCAAAATTAGATATGTATATCTCAGAACTGATTTTAGATAACTAAGAATACATAGCAGTAGCATACGTAAAAACGCATTGCATGATTTGACCTTAATTATTGGTTGTCGCTAGCTTCGTGGGTACAGGGGGTTTCTTAATTAGATATTCTAATAGTCATACGGAATAAATATGTCGCCAATTAAAGAAGTTCCGCAATTATTTTTAACAAACTTATTTCTTTAATTAAAATATAAGTAAACTTCAAAGTAGCCGTTAGAAAACTGTATCCACAGATTCCCTGGCAACTGGTCACGGATTCCTTGGGATCCGCGGAGCACACGTTGGGAACCACTGAATTATATTATCCTGTAGTATTTTGACTGTATATGTGTGGGGCCTTTTACGTCATCTGAGTTTCGAACTCAGCATTTTCTGGCTTCCTGTCCCGCTGAGTAATAATACAGAGCAACTAATTTTCCCCTTTGATTCTCTTTAGCTGTAAGACAGAAGCTAGCTTTGAGTAAATTGACTGTTGGGATCAAGAAATTTGTAACGTGCTCAGGTCCTTGTATCCTCCGTTTTTATTTTTCTGCAAGGCATATGACAGTATGTACCACTACTGCATAATTTTAAATAATGACTCTGCTTAAGTGAGAATAAACCCGTGTTCATTAATAGCACAGCATATTCTCACTTCCCCAGAAAGCACGCAGCGTTTACCCTCCAGTTTTTCCAGAATACACCAAACGGTAGTGACCTTTTAGGCATATGTACCATGAGTGGTAGTTACACTTTCCCTCAAAACTCTGACGTGACTCAAAGGTTCTTGGTCCAGATTTCGAATCATCAGTATCATAAGTAAGACAAAAATTATTTTTTCTTGTCGTTTCTATGTAACCTTTTTGACTTGTACAATTTGTTGCCGTGTGGTATCATTACACATTAAAATGTAAATCAACTACGTTTCGACTTGTGTAGAGGAGCGTCCTTCCTTAAAAGCGTCAAGTCCCGCAGGTGGTCATATATTCTGTAACTTCGTGGAACATGAAGATTCGTTACCGTGTGCACTCAGGACCGTCACTGGTTTATTTTTATCCATTTCACGGCCTCCGAACCGATTTATTTAAATAAATTTTAATTTTTTCTACCCAGCTACCGTCAAGGCCCCGTAAATAAACTCTTTCTTCCCAGTTTTTTACTAATACGTTGAAGGCATTTATTTCCTTCTAGGCGTGCTTTAATGTCCTTTTTATCTTTTACTCCTTAATTTAGTCAGCGTAATATTATCTGGTGAAAAATACAGATTATGAAACTCCACATTATATTATTCTTTCTGTCTTCATGTAGCTTCATGCCTCTTAAGTCCATTCTTTCTGCTATTCACTTTTTTCTTAAACACTCTCCGTCCTGTTATACCCTTTGTTACACACTTCTTCTTATCCTTGGAAAACGGACGCGTCTTATAGTGCAAATTATTTTGTATTCCCTCATGCATAATTTTTAAATGTGAATGTATAGTGTGAATAACCATAATGTCGCTTGGCTATCAGTAACTCACAAATACATAAATTTTTGTTACAAATAAATACAGTGTTACAGGTGCTAATGGTACAAGTATTTATATTTATACATTCGGAAGGCCACTGCTGATTTGTTGGTCTGTGGGTAAGAAATGGTTGAGAACTGTAGTTGCAGTAGTAGGAAGAAAATTCTCAATCATGTGAGAAGGTCATGTTTTTGGTACAGTCTCAGAGTTTAACGTTGTGTGTAGACTACATCCAGAAGGGAGATGACGCAACAGAAACCGCCCATTCGCGGTGAATTGAACCTTCAAAGCAGTTCCCTTCCCACGAACTTTCTCGGTAAAACAGAACAAAAGTTGATAATTTTCGTTGAATTTCTTAACGTAATTTATAAGTGGTAAAGCATTATATGAAGCAGTTATTGCCAAACAAACAAAATCCAAGAAATGTCTATCCAGATGCATGTACCCTTTTGTATTCTGTTGCCTTTGCCTAAGCCAGTTGTACTGTTCACCAACAACGAAGACTTTAATTAAACGTTCACTAATGAACGTAATAGGATATTAGTGACCACGTTATTTGTAATGAAGCAAGAAAAATGTTAATGAGCTTTGTGTACTGAAAATATTTCTGAACCACATTAACAAGGCCGGTGGTGAGAAAGTACACTCAACCTGAAAATGGAGAAGAATTTTAATTTTGCGAGAGCGACAATTATATGAAAGAACTGAATTTTGAAACGGCAGAACCATTGGAGATTTTGAACAAAGAGACATTATTGTTTCGTTCACTTGTCAGATAATTTCACAAATGCATTCGTGTCTCGTAACACTTCACCCGAAATCAAGTAGCCCTTTACCACAGTTCAGTTACGCTGCTGTGGTTTCGAATTTCATTGAAAATGTATTTGAGTTGTGTTGTCAAGTACGTTTGTATTTGTCCCCCTGAACACTTCCGAATTAATCGACTGCTTTTCATTAAACATAGTATGGTCACTGTGATATTGTACGCCACCTCACATTTGTACGTCTGAAATCACAGCCATCCGCAGTACGATGACGGTCGTCTTGCAAACTTCCGACGTAATAGGTCACCATATATACCAACAAATGCACTATAATTAGATACAATCATATACAAACATGTGGTAAACCTCCTACATGTTTCGGCCTTTTTCGGCCATCTTCTGGGAGGTATTCAACAGAGAAATATGTATGTACACATATATATATACATACATTTATGTACATGTGCAAATAGAAATGTGAAAGTTGATTGTTGAGCTCTGTATTAATCAATTACCCATCTTCGCCAGCTTCTCATACATGACGCAGTGCTCAAAGCATCTGGCCCTTCTGTTCTCATCCTACTGTATTTAGTCTATAAGGACAAATAGCCTTATAGCGCCACCGTTTCCTTATGTTTGACCGCTTAAAGAAATTCTGAATGAATTTATGAATTTTTAGGCGCGTTCGCAAACTTACGAAAAGCGACTACTAGCTTAGTCATGTTGTTCTATGTTTCTGTGTGTCCGTCCGTCCGTCCACATGGAGTAACTCGGCTGTCACTGGACGGAGTTTCATGAAATATGATAGTTGAGTATTTTTCGCAAATCTGTCGAGAAAATTCAAGCTTCCATAAAATCTTACAAGAATAGCAGGTATTTTACATGAAGACATATGTGATAATATCTCGCTTAATTCTTCTTAGAATCAGAAATGTTTCAGGCAAGAGTTGTAGAGAAAATCAAAACATACATTTTATATTCAATAACGTTTTTCGTAAAATCGTGCTGTTTGTGAGGTAATGTGCAAAAATATTGTGTAGCCAGAGAGGCCACAGATAACGATGTATTATATACGGCGCATGCGCAATGCATGCTGGGTAACAAAGGCTACAGACGCATCCTTTCAATTTGTGATAATTATTATATTTCCACGGCAACAAGGATTACGCGAAGGCACCCCGATGTTACGTTTATACGTATATTGCCTGTCTTGTAATTAAACTTGGTATGAACCTTGTTTCTCTAGAGGTCACTCTGCCTTCGTGCGTTTTAATTTCCTGTCATCAGTAATACATACATGCTGTTATTGCAGATTTCTATCCGGTTTCCGCTAATTAGCATTATCACTGCACCTGACCTCGATCCATAGACACTTACGGCAGTGTTGTGTCTTGTGTCAAACAGTACCCAGATCTCTTTTCCCTGTGGCAAAACGTACATATTAATACTGTACGTTGTAGTTGTCTCTCTGCTTCTAAATGAATTCGTTTTCTGACCAGTACGAGAATTTGAGCGACGTTCTTCATGTTTGCATTATTCCCTAAGAAGTTTTCAAGGCAAAAGTAGACAACTACCTGATTTAAACCCATCTAATCCTTCTTGGTTCTTCTCGTTTGGCTGAAGACAGGAGTATCATCGTGTAATCTTCAGCCGTGTCCTTCACATGCCGTGCAGTTATGATTGAGCTTAGGGTTTTGTAGACCGTAGGAGGAAAGAAACGAGGTCTATGAAGAAGCTTTTATTGCACAAAAAGACAACCTAATTCCCAATTTATTTGTGACACGATGTCAAGAGGTTTTGTGGAATAGAGGGAGGGGAAGATGGAAGAAGAGACGCGCTTTTAGTCTGTCTACATTGTTGAGGCTTTTTAAGATGAAAACTCACAGGGATGGGAATTGCAAGAGAGGAACAAAAAAACTACATTTTATTTTGACTTTAGAAGATAGTTTTATATTGTAACAGAATTTAATTAAATTTGAGTGGCTTTTATAGGGGTAACGTCTGTTTTATCTTGGGGAGAAGAAGCGTCCTTCGAGGGTTCTTAAGATATCTGTGACTGAGAATGTTTCAGGTCTGTAGAGGGAATCCACATCCTTGTGACGTGTTTCATACTCTAGAGGACTACGTGATTGGCTGAACAACTTGGTTCGACTATTTATAATGACTTATTTTGTAACCGCAATCTTGGTACTTGAGAGCGAGTGTTTAGTGGTTTTGTTGACTCGTGTTGGTTCTTATACTCCCTTAACTGCATTTCTTCAGATGTAGCACGTGTCAAACACTGATGAGTGATATTGAGAGATGATTTTGTAGTGATTAGGCCTAGAGTTTTGGGAGCCGGCAGTAGTAGCCAGTTTCAAAATACGGCATTCGCTTGTCGTGGTTTGGGAAAATATAAGGTGGTATACTGGGAAAGAGGGAAGTCGTGGCCGGTTTTAAAAATGACAGTACTAGACTGGACAGACTGAAGACATTCCACCAGAAAAGAATTCAGTTTCAGCCGCGGTGTAACTGAGCCCTTCGCTCTTCTGGGATGTTACGCAGCGTAGGTTGGTAGTTGGTTAGAGAATATTGGTTCCATCTGTGTGGGAGGGCCTCAAAGGCGGTTGCTTTTATAGACAAACTATGAATCTCATTGAGTTAATTCCATGAACAAAAATTTGCAAATTTTCCAAATTTAACGAAATACAAAATCATAGCCTTGGCCCGCAAATCCCTTTCGTGTGCAAAATAACTTTGAACTTACTCTGAAAATATACCTGCTCAAAACGGGGTTTTATTTTTCCACTAACTGCATTGCCCAGTACAGCAGGGTCCTTCCTGAGAAAGAAATAGTCAGTCAACTAAACTAAGAAATTCCCCGCCCTTTAGGGAAGGCGAAGGTTTATTGCTGTGTTCACAAGCACCCAGTCCTGTAGGTGAGAGTAGCTTCGCATACCGGTCATAAGGGTAAGTCTTTACTAAAGGACATAGAGTCTGTTCTGTTCTCGAAAATCTGTATTTCATTTTTAGGCGCGTCCGTCAAATTGAGAAAAGCGACTATTAGTTTTGTCATGTCTGTCTATCTGTCTGTCTGTCCATCCGTTTGTCCGTCTGCGTGGAACACCTCGGCTCCCACTCGACAGATTCCCATGAAATTCCATATTTGAGAATTTTTCGAAAACTGTTGAGAAAAATTCATGTCTGATTAAACTGTGACAAGAATAACAGATACTTTACGTTAAGGCCCATGTAAATTTATGATAATATGTCGCTGAATTATTCTTAGAACGACAGATGTTTCAGACGAAGTTTGTAGAGAAAATCAAAACAAACACTTTATGTTCAATATTTTTTCCGAAAATCATGCCTTTTATGAAATAATGCGGTAGAGACAGACAGGTCACAGCTGAAAATATAATACGGCGCAGAAAAGATGCGATTTGCATGCCGGATAACTAAGGCAAGTACACAGACACATACTCATGATATTTAATCGTTATTAGCCCTTTAAAGACGAACCTTGTCTGTTATATATAAGGACTCAGTGCGTACCGCGCTGTAAACACTCCACTTCGGTCATAAAGACCAATCTCTTAATGTTTTATAAGGCAAAAGTTGCTGTTTGTTCTGAGATCCGTACAAAACACATAAACTCAATGTGGGCACCACGTAGAATTTTTTATTGTTAAACCTGGTCGTATGTAAAGTTACCGCTAGGCTTTAAAAGGTTAATGTTAACAACAATGCGAAATATTTTGTAGCTCGCGAACAGTGCACAGGGAACCCGTCGTTCCATTTCCATGGCAACACGGATCACTTTTTGTTTTGTTGATATCTACATCTACGCCAGCAACAATAAAGGTAACGTATTTTTGCATTTCCATGATAACAGTTGTTATGCGAACGCTTCACAGTATAGCTTTGTACGTGAGTTTTATATCTCGTACTTTCAAACAATGGATGATAGACAAATTCGAATAACCAAAGCGAATCATTCCACGACGTCCCAAACTGTGTCCACTGAGAAACATTATAAATACTGTTTTCCCATATACACTGTAGTGTTCAATGTGGTCTTGTCCCTTCAGTTTTTCTGGCCAAAATTATGTATGAATTTCCTACTTTTGCCTTTAAGATACGAGAGGTAGGTTTATACGAAACATTGGTAGACCCAGCTGCACGGAATTACATAACACGAAAACTTAATTGGCATACCATTCTCTCTTACAATTGCAAATCATATATATAAACTGACACAATCTGTCTGATTGCATAGAAATATACACGATATGTACATAAGTGCTTTACATAATAACGGAGATGCTGATGTCTCGTTATTTGCTCAAGCAGTAACTGAGTCGTGTACTGAATTCGCCTGTAAACTTGTGATATGTAAATTCGTAACTTAGCTGATTACCCTGAGCAAATAAAGTCTGTGACAGCAAAATGACTGCCGGGAAAGATTCGGCACTCTAAAACGAATCACAGTATAAAATACGAGTAGCCGATACTTCAGCCAGCATAATGACATGTTTGTGAGCTGAGCGACCGAGAAATCGGGGTTCGATTCATAGCAGGGACAGAGATTTAAGTTTTTATCAGAGAGCCTATAACGGCCGTAGGCCCCGCCCAGCTGTCTGCTAATGGGTACCAGGTGTAGGGCGATCAGGGTTTGAAGCTAACCACTCACCTTCATTTGTTGTGGAGACTAACAAAAGTTTTATGTAAAGCAATGTTTCTACCTGCATTTCCCCATACATCTTCACAGCGTCGTGTTTGAATGCAGTGCAACAGTTGTAATTATTTAGCTATCTGTTAGGCTGTCTCTGATTCTAGGAGTCTCGGAATTAATTCTTAAATAACAACTAGTAGGACTATTACATTCAGGCGACGCAGGTGAAAATAGATAGTTTGTTTCAAGCATCACAATATTGTTTGGCCCGCAAACCACAGACGTGAATCTCCAAGGACGTAATAACCGTGATATTATGTGCTGAGGAAACGGACCGCTCAGAAACCTTGGGACACGTGCGGTATAATCCTTACCTCTAAACTTAAAGTTCACAATAGGAGTTCTAAATATGCGTGGAATACGAAAGGAGGCCGTGGCTATTTTATGGTCTGCTTTCCTTTACCAAGAATTCACGTTGCAAAGTAAAAGGTTGCTATAATATTAAAAAGTCTGGTGTGTAAGTGTTTTGAAGGAATTGCTGCTGACATTATTGTCATTCCTTCCCTCCGTTTTACCCTTTCTAGGCGCCTTCATCAAGGTGTTGCGAAAAGCGGCTCTCATTAATTCATCATGTCCGTCTCTCCGCATGGGGCTTTGTGACGCCTACCGGAAGGATTTTCGTGACATATGAGGTCGGAAATTTGTCGCCCCAAAAATGACGGAGAGTTTATATTAGGCCCTACGTCCATTTATGACGTCTGTCCGTTATGGACCTTTACAATTGAGACCTAGTGTATGCTGTATGAGGTAGGGTACTAGCTGAAACCGATAAAATAGAGACAATTTGCGTGCGCATAACGTAACGTTCAGGCACGTTCGCGTAACCATTGTTGCCGTGGAAAATCGTTAAGTATTTCATATTCTGAGTCTGTGTCTTTAAACTTTTTTATTCCGCGTGGGAGCGCGTGCGCCGTATTAGATTGTCATCTGTGGCCTGTCTGGTTCTACCATATTTTTCCACGTTATCTCATAAACGGCAGGATTTTCAGAAAGAAGTATCGAACATAAACTGTTTTGATTTCCTGTAAAACTTTTGTCTGAAACATTTCTCATTGTGAGAAGAATTAATCGAGATATTATCATAAATGCACATAGGTCTTCATGTAAAGTACCCGTTATTTTTGTCAGATTTTAATTAACCCTTTAAAGACGAAGCGTATCTGTTTTATATAAGGACTCAGTGCGTATCGCGCTGTAAACACTCTCCACTTCGGTTATAAAAACCAGTCTCTTAATGTTTTGTAAGGCAAAAGTTGCTGTTTGTTCTGAGATCCGTACAAAACACATAAACGCAATGTGGGCACCACGTAGAATTTTTCAATGTTAAACCTGGTCGTATGTAAAGTTACCGCTACGCTTTGAAAGGTTAAACTTGAATTTTCTGGACATACTCGTATTTTCGAAAAATCCTCAAACCTCAAATTTCATGAAAGTCCGTCCAGTAGGAGCCGAGTTGCTGAATGCGAACGGACGGACGGACAGAAATACATCAAGTTGCTTTTCGCAATTTTGTGAAAGCGCTTAAAAATAAATGACCACGCCTCAGTACGTAATGACTGATCACGGTTGACTGTCAATCCCCTCGTTAACAGCATCTCGACGATTATGGCAGTTTGTAAGTCTTCACTGAGGTACGGAATGTGTGTGGTGTAAAACGCGGAAAGGCGCCTGCAAAATCATCGCGTTTTGTCTGTCTTCCTTGACTGACTTAATTCACGAACGTAGAATCCGGGGAAAGTAACGGATCGAACGCACCGGAAGTGTTCTGCTCTGCCGACATTTACTAATTTGTTTCACTTTCTTTCTTTTTCATTTCTCTCATTTTTCTTTTTTTATGTTACTGCTTTGATCATCTACGTTCATTCAGTCTTTGATTTGTTTATGTTGTCCCTATATTTCCTTCTTTTCTTTTCTTATCATTTAAATTTCTGTTCATTAAATAATAAATGTTTATGCTTATTTCCTCTTATTTATGCCAGTATAAGCAGTTTTCACTTTATTTTTTCTCTAACTTGGGCCTCTAGCCCTTTTATTTAATTTACTAATATGTCCCGTGCCCAATTTGGTTACAGGACTGTTTCCACTAACTCTAGAACTTAGTGTCTGTATCTCCTCAAACTTCATACTACTATATCACATCTTACATAAACAAAACAGTTTTCGAATTCTCTGATGACAACAAAGTCACCCTCTACCGCTTGAACCCTTTATTTGCGTCTCTTTTGTGGCGGTTTATTTCCAACAAATGTTACTCGGTTCACTGGAAGAGGAACAAGTTAGTAACTCTCCCTCTCCCACAGTCACCCTCCTCCTGAACAGATCTACTTTGTAACATAAGTTGTTTCTTGTGAAATTCTCTGCTCCCTTCTCCGCTACAAATCCTCGCCCAAATAAGAAACAACACCCTCTTCCGCCGGTTCGCGGTCTACAAAAGACCGCATTAGCGTAACGGAGTAACAAGTGGCGAAAAGTGGCTTCAGACTTACACGTCATGTGTCTACCGTTGCACTTGTTGACATCCTACAGCCCTTTAGTGCTTTTAAACAGATTTGTTTCTCCGGTTTTCTTCAATGAAAATGCCTCAGGACATTTGGCATTTATTTATTCCTTAAACCGCTGCTTTTCCTTATAGGATTTGAGGTTCTCATTTTAGGATTAGAGGTCTTGAACGGCATTTAGGGGTTTCGTATGAGACTGGATGTTTTCAGCATGAGGCTTCACGTTTATACTAAAATGTTTCAGGTTTTGCGCTTTCGCGGTGTGTTTTTGGTCTTCTGGTTTACTTAACCTGGAGAAACCTTCTGCAGCGAGGAACTGCATAATTTGTGGCCCGTATTATACATGGCTGAAATGATAACAGTAAGAAGCCTGAGATTTTTGGGATATATAGCACGCATGAGATAAGAAAGTATATAAACTCTTGGTAGGAAAACATGCAGATAATAAACACAATGGAAGACCCGTCCATACGTGGAATAATAATATTAAAACTGACCTTACGGAAGTAGGTTTGTTAGGTAAGGACCACGTTCGGTTGGCGCGTAATAGAGACGGGTGTCTGGCTTTTGTGAATACTTTAATGAATATTCGGGTCCATAAATTCGGGCAAACAGAGAATATTTTTAAAACGAATAAACCAGATAGTTAAAACAAAGGTAAGGGGCCCTGCAGGACAAAATAAGTTTCTTGACGTCACAAAGTCCCGTTTGTAGACTTTAGGGACTGTCGGCTGTTCTGTGATTGAGTATGACGACAAAACCTTTTTCTCCCCTGAGACGTCGCTGACGTGTGCAACTGATAAGAAGACAACCACTTGCTCTTCCTCTACACCACAGTTTTACTTTTTCGTTTCTTTGTTTTTTTTTTCTTTCTTTCAGTCTTTCGGTACTTATTTTACTTCTTCTGTCCCTCTTTCATAATCTGATCCTTTCCACCATTCGTTTTGTCTGTTTCTGTGTACTACGTTTCATTTTTAGGCAGGTTCGCAAAATTTTGAACAGGGCCTATTAGCTTCGTTTTGTCTGTCCATCTGTCAGTCCGCGTGGAACAACTCGGCTCCTACTAGACGGATTTTCGTGACATTCCATATTTGAGTTTGTTTCGAAAATCTGTCGCGAAAATGAAGTTTAATTAGAATGTGTAGATAGTAACGGTACTGTACCTGAAGACGTATGTGAGTTAATAATAATGTCACGCTGAATTTTTTTAGAGAGAGAAGTATTTCAAACAAAAGTTTTAGAGAAAATCAAAGAATACATTTTATATTAAATACTTTTTTTCGAAAATCATGTCGTTTGTGAGATAATGTGGAAACATTTGGTAGATTCGGACAGGCTACAAATGGCAATATAATGTGGCGCATGCGCTTTGCGGTCTGGATAACTAACGCTACAGACACACGGTCAGAATGTGGAATACAAATTGCTATTGACACAACAGAAGTGGTTACGCAAAGGCGCCTAAATATTACGTTTACACGAACATTGCTTGTGTTGTTTGTGTTCTTTTTATTTATATGTATCATTAACTTGCCTTCTCTGTTTTCCTATCTCTGCTAGTTTCTCTTCTCTTCTTGCTTTATTTCCCTTTCTTCCTCATTCATTACTGTTATAAAATAATATATTTCGGGATTCTGGTTGTTCCACGGCAAGTTGAGCTGTGGTGTTAAACCATTTAGTGTCTGTTACGTTGTAACACCTTACGGTATGGTTCCAACCATAGGCGATGCAGACTGTGCTACAGGGGCAGCCATTTCGCCTCCGTGTACAATTACGGCATACCTGTCGGTTTCTAGTCGCTGATGAACCCGGTTAGCGTAGCCAGTCCCAAGCTGTCAAAACTATCAGCTAATTTGCCGCCACTATCGGATGAATAATACGTCCCTCGCAGGAGCGCCATTCGGAAGGCGACTTCCCTGACGGTGACTCTCTCGACATTGGCTTTCTAGGCGTAGGTAACACGGGGAAGTCAAGGGTCTGTTCTTACACATAACCTGAATAAATGCGCACATTGGCCTATGTACGTCTACAGTACATATAGTGCAGAATTTACAGGGGGCCGGGATAGCAACTCGCTACGGACTGGACCTTTCGAAATTCGAACCCCGGTGTGGCTAAGAAGTGTCATCTTCTCCACATCCTTCCATATTAACCCCGGGGCCCACTCAGCGTCCTGTAGAATGAGTGCCAGGGTTCTTCCCTGAAGTTAACCTTTTAAAGCCTAGCGGTAACTTTACATACCACCCGGTTTAACATTAAAAAATTCTACGTGGTGACCACATTGCTTTTATGTGTTTTGTACGGATCTCAGAACAAACAGCAACTTTTGCCTTGTAAAACATTCAGAGACTGGTTTTTATAACCGAAGTGGAGAGTGTTTACAGCGCGGTACGCACTGAGTCCTTATATAAAACAAACACGCCTCGTCTTTAAAGGGTTAAAGCGGCCGGGGCGTGGCATTGACCACCCACGCTCATTTCGTCAGTGCCGAGGAGAGTGGGGGGAGGCAGGGACAAATTACCGCGACCCCCCATCCGGAATGGGTCCGGGGCGCGATTATGTTGCATATGTTGTTGTCTTTCTCTGTAGTATCATTATTTGTCGATTGTACACATTAACCGTTTCAGACCAATCCCAAGTCACTCTGCAACCGACAGTCTTTCCGATTTAGTGTGAAGATTTTTAGCCGGTCCACCCTTGCTTGGGGGCGGGCGCGGCGCCCCCCAACCCGCTCTCGGCGGCCCTGTATCTGATGCTGAGATTAACAATGAGTAGAGCTGTATCTCTACTCCCCCTCTGTGCCTGCATGGCATGTTAGATTGTATGTGGTGATAATTACTGTCACATGACTGCCGTAAATCGCCGTTAGGTTGTCTCTAACGTTGGAAGAAAGCCTGGCCTCTATGCAACCCTCAACACTGCCCTTCCACAAATCGCTGGTATTGCTGTGTCACAGTTCATTGCCTGAATCGGTTATACGAACTTGCTTAGATGACTCTTTAAGTACGTAACGTGAATGACGGTGAGCAGCGTCGCTAATAATGCGATGTAGTTAATTCGGCGACAGTTAATCTGGCTCAGAGCGGCGATCGTGACAGATTTCTGCAGCGACATGTTCTATAAAAATCTTCCTTCGTATCATACGGATTTTAAGTGTTAAAACTGTTGTTCTTACGAAAACTGTCGCTGTGTTACATAAATATTCCGATAGTCATACGTAATATTACGTAGCGATATTGTTCACAACAACAGGCTAGTTGAACCGTACGGTGTTTTGCCGGTTACACCAAGTGTATGGATCTCTCAGTGAACAAATGAAGGCACAGATCAGAGCAGCTTTGCGTCACCATGTACGAACCACCAGTCCAACATTCAGCAACTCCTGGTTGTGTCCTCGCAGTGTATTTTTATTAAGACTGTGAGTACACGCGGCTCTTATTTCCCTAAGGGTATTAACAGATTGGCCTTTGTCATTTTGATACATTATACAAAAACACTAATCACCAACAAATGCACAAAGAGAGTTTTATCATCAATCGTAACACACACACTCCTACATTATTTCGACCCTGCTGGGTCATCTTCAGGGAGAACTTTTTTGTTATCGTTACTCTAAGGTTGCACTTTGTAGTTGAGTGAGAATGTGCTGTTGACTCTGTACTGCGTTGTTTTTGGAGGCGTG
>BLKM01000529.1:6253274-6422508 GCA_013340265.1 Coptotermes formosanus
AGGGAAACTGTGTTTTCTGTGACACTGTTGAAGTCACGTAGATCATCGTCAATCAGGCGACAGACAGATAAGAACACCTGCTGCTTATTGTTAACTGAGAAATAAATTTGTGTACTCATAATAATTTAATTGAATGAACCGTGGCATCTTCATATGAAAGCCATAATTATCTTTCTTTTTATGTTGTTCATTCCATGTATGATTATTATTCAAATACAACACTTGTCCGACCAGTGCACTGTTTTAAAGTCTTTACATTATAACACTTATAAAAATGTAACACTTTTGTAAGTGTTATAATGTAAAGACTTTAAAACAGTGCACTGGTCGGACAAGTGTTGTATTTGAATAATAATCATACATGGAATGAACAACATAAAAAGAAAGATAATTATGGCTTTCATATGAAGATGCCACGGTTCATTCAATTAAATTATTATGAGTACACAAATTTATTTCTCAGTTAACAATAAGCAGCAGGTGTTCTTATCTGTCTGTCGCCTGATTGACGATGATCTACGTGACTTCAACAGTGTCACAGAAAACACAGTTTCCCTTTTAGGCGAAATAATATTGAACACGTTCTAACATTTCGCCGGGAAATCTGGGTCACATGAGGTTGGTAAAAAGGCAGTCAACTTTTATTCGACTTCCTCTCGCGAATTCAGGATTTTGAAGTAGGAAATTAATGAACCAATCAGCGAGCCCAATTTAACATTTGCAACCCCACCAACCCGGAGAGTTGCGTTGAATAGCGGCATACTGGCGTGGATGAGGTCGTTCTGGTTTAGTCTTGCGAGACGGGATGTATACAGGGTGTATCTAAAGTGCTTGGAAAACTTCAGGAGTGAGTTTACATCAAAACGGAGAAAAAGGTCATATTAAACATGCGTGCGGAAGTGAGTGATTTTTTAGTTTAATTAAAAGATTATGTTCAACAATAAGTTCCTCAACAGTGTAATATTTACTTACAACTGACATAATATGTACAGTTACAATAAACCTTCTGACTTTAATAAGCGTTGAATTCTTACTGTTTATCAAGTCACAGTTCACAACAAATGCTCCAGCTTTCCTCCTCCTGAACCAGTACACGCATGGACACGTCTGATCATGGACTTTCGCAGCCTTGCAAAGGTCCCGGCGCGGTTGCGAATGGTTTAACAGGCACGAAAAATGTGTTGGTGAAGTGTCTGTTCATTTTAAATTGGAGCTGAATGCACGGGGGGGAAGGGTTTAAATTTTCCTACAGATAGAAATCTAAAAGGACTGAGGTCCGGCGAACATGGGGGCTGTACCTCGAAAATTAATGTTTGCGGACGTATATTGATATGAATGTTTTTTCTTGTTTAGGTGCTGGAAACTGACTCTTGAAGTTTGTATAAGCATATTAGATCCACCCTTTATTTTTCGAGTTTTGATTAGCGGCGGTTGAGTCCATGTATGATTCCAGTTTAAGGTCAATGATACAACGTTTTTCAGCATTCAGTGCAGTTAGAAGATTCGAAAATGCACTTATCGTGTCGTAATTATTTGTACGCCACGTGATCCTAGTCCGTGTCATCAGCAGTGCGGTAATTTGAATAATCCAAGTTATTATAATAAAAGTGTGACAACGTGAATGTTGTGCCTAATAGCGTCAGTTGCCGAGAGTCTGAACCGTTGACCTCTGTTTTACACGTGAGTAATCCCTAAGACGATTCCCATATTCTCCACTGAGAAGTGTGTTGCGTCACTGGACTAAAGCTCTTGCATTATTATACTTAAAATACACATCATAATCTCTTTATGTTCATTTTTGTCTAATTTTGAAAGTAAGTTGACATACCTTTAAAAGATTAATTTTCTTTCCTTCTTTTACGCCCAATTTACTTCCATTTAAAAGCGTGGGAACTACCGCCACTGTATAAAATGTATTTCTTAGCCATTTTAACATTCTGTTTGCTTTCTCACGTAAACCATAATTCCTTTCATAGTTGGTTTTACGAGAAATGCCACTTCTCATGTAAACTGAGATTTCTCCCGTAATTTATTTGTAAAGAGTTATGTTCCAGTGACTTGCATATTTCCCTTAAAATTTCGTCGGCTTTCTTTCGTATTGCTGTATTTGTATGAAACTACTCGCCTAGGCTTTTGTGGTTAGGTATGTGTTTTCCTATAACTTCTTCAGCTTAATAAATTATAATTTCAAACGTGAATTCGAAGGTGATCGACGCATATGTAACGAATATCTAGAGGCAGAAACAAGTCCACAATAATCGCTTGTGGACACTAAAACAGAAAGCAAACACAGTATTTGGTGAAGGCATTCTATGTCTTTCGAAAACCCAGTTTAATTTCCCCAACACATGGGCCCTTAGCGCAATAAAATAGCAATTTATTCGTGCCCCATAGCAACGTAAGTGTTTAGGAGCGGCAGCTCTTTCATTACAGAAGCAAGAGTAGTATTAGCACAGAGAATTAAATCGATCGTATTTTCCATTATATTAGCTACGTTATTGGAACAGCTTCCTGTGTAGTTATAACGAGTGGTTGATTCCTTTTTTTTCAGTTGTTTAAATTGGTTGGAATAAATCTTGCAGTGCAGTGCTTATGTCCATCTATCGACTCCACTGCAGATAAAGACAGGTTTTACGTTTAGTATGTATTTATGGCAGTGAAGCACATAGAATATGTTGCGATTCGAATAATTTCATTACATGATTTTTAGCATTGCTTTCTCAACCCTTTAAGTACCAAATGTAGGTCCATACATGCATAATTGTGGTCTCATGTAAATGCATTTGTTATTTACATACCAGGTGCGTGACACATATTCATTCTTCTTATTAAATTGTCAGTTATGTTCGTAATTTTTATATTATTCATTCCGTAAAGTTTTGTGACTTTGCGTGATTTCAGGCGTGCGCCGCCGTGTAAATGATATCTGCCCTCTTTTGGGATTTAGCGTAGCGTAGAATGGTAGTTCCGTACTGACGTTTCGGGACAGCTTATTGGTCCGATCTGCAGGGGCCAAGCAGTCTAATTTCATATTACTTGTGTCACCTTCTTGTTCGACTAGATTACACATATTGCCTTGCATTTTTGTTTATCTTAACTCCGGTTCCTTGTATGTCTTCAACGAGCTGGTTGCTCGTTCTTTGTGTCCAATAATTTCCCGTAAATTGGTCAGCGCAGTGTTAGGTGCTTGTAGCTTTTTTTTCATGTATGTAAACTTCGTGTATTTTTCTGCATCACACACAAACAAATCGTCGATCTTTGTACGATGTTGGATGTGGTTTCTATTTCTTCTTGTGCTGTATGTGGCCGTCACCCAAGCTTGCACATATGTAATTTTGGTTTTTATAGATTTTAGCGCACTTTTAGAGACGCCGATTGCGGATGCAACACGTTTGTGCGTCGTAGTGACCCAGATAACAAATTTGTATTTTCCCCGTTTTTTTCTGCATGAAGTTGCAGCGCATTAAGGGCACACTCCTGTGTCTGACGTTTAGGTTTTCCAATAAACTTGGAAGTGAACGGACGGCATTCTACTCCAGTAATGGTTACTGGTGTGTTATTCTTGCATGAAAGGGATAGAATGAAAGAGTTTTGGTACTTCTACCCCTCCGACTGCTGAAAAGTACTAATCTACACGCACACGGCTTTGCGCACGAACCCGACTCGTGTTGTTAGCGTAGGCTTGCTGACTTTGCCTGCGCCTGAAACCGCAGACTTACGGAAGTGATCCCCGTGCAGGCTACACAGTGTTACTGGGGCGGTTACAAGGTAATAACTGCTGTTTGTGGTAAGTTCCATTCTGATATCAAGGTACCTTGTTCCACGAATCACGACATACATTGATAAGGCCAAGTTCTGCCTGCTCGCCCGCCCGCCCGCCCGCCCGTCCGTCCGTCCGTCCGTCCGTCCGTCCGTCCTCCCGTCCGTCCGTCCGCCCGTTCTTTCGTTCGTTCGTTCGATCGATATAGGGACTTCTCACGTGATGAGAGTTAGTTAGTTAGTTAGTTAGTTAGTTCGTTCTCAGGTGATGAGAGTAAGTAGTTGAAGTTGTTGGCTTTGATATGAAATACAATACTTTACAATGCTTGTTCCTTTCTTCTTATTTTTTCTCACGGTTCGACAGCCTTAGTGGGCCATGACGTCCTCTGTAAGGTTCGTCCATCACTCTCAGACACAACATACTCGGTAACGTTCCTCTGTAGGCGGGATCGGCCCGTCGCAGAGACCTCTACATGGCAACACACAACTCACAGGAGACAGCCATGCCCCCGGAGGGATTCGAACCCGCAATTTCAGCAAGCGAGCGGTCGCAGACCCACGCCTTAGGCCGCGCGGCCACTGGGATCGGCTCCTTCTTACTTTACAGCGAATAAAATTAATTAATTAAAGAAAATCTGCAAGGGAACGATCAAATGACGACGTAAGCGTAGATACTAGACACACGGCAGGTGAGAAAAGGACGTTTCAAGAAATTCATGTCTGTCATGTGGAGGAAATTCTGGAACTGCTCATCTCCGAAACTACGTTATTTTTTGGCAAAACTGCAAAGCAGTTTTTTACTCTAAATATTATCCGCAACACACCATTAGAAGAAACTTTCCTGTACTAATTTTTGGAACACACTGTGTATTTTATGTTTCCTTTATATAGGAAAAGAGATGATAAATTATTCTGAACTCATTAGTAGTCCTAGTATGAATTTCCGTAACTAATTCGTCCTTAATGTTGTCACGAATCTAATTTTGATCTGTTACTGTCGTTACCTTGGCCACGTTTTAAAATAATTAATTACGATTCCTGCTTTCAAACTGGAAGTCACACGGTTGTATTTTCAGTCAAAATGCAAAATATTAAAAACTGTTTGCTATTGGTGAACCATGTCCGACATGTTTCGTAACATCGAGTTAACCTTCAAGGGACATACACCATACGTAAGTTTTTATAATTTCAAGTTACTCAAATTCGAAAATTTATCTTTGTAGACACGATCCATGCTTCCTAAGACCACTCTACAGTGCAATTAAATTCGCAGTATAAATTTAGAGTCAAAATAGTATATAAAACACAGGGTAGTGTAATTGATAAATATGCACAAATAGTGTAATGGTCACATAGTGTAATGTGATTTTGGAATTAACTGATTTTCGGTTACAAAGTCCATGGAACAGAATTGTTATTGAGAAGGTAGCAACCTCTGAACTAATCAAAAAATTTCCCGCATTTTATGGAAGCCTTAGGTTCGTTACCCTGCTCAAAGCGTCCCTGTCCCAAGCCAGAAGAATCCAATCAACGCCCTACCTTCCAGTTTCTTTAAAATCTATTTTTAATACACGGCAAGGTTCCAAGCGGTCTCCTTGCTTCAGATTTTCCAACCAAAACCCGTTATGCATTGTTTTCTCACCCATGCATGCCACTGCCCCGCCCATTATCAGCTATCCTAGTCCACATTTTATATGCTACTTAAAGCAACTCGTTCCATGGTGATTTTAGGTAATTAACAGGCAGTCTTTAGGACACAAGAAACAGGAACACAATAGATAATTCTCAGACTTAGTTTTCTGTAAGTAATAGTACACGATGTGTCTTTAATCACTTTACTGAGCGTATGGGAACAGGACGTGGATAATACGAGTACAATGCCAGTCCGCCGAATGTTTCATCATTAGGCAGCTGCATGTGCCACATGTCTTATTTGTTTTTGTATCTGACAAAGAGAGTAGTTCAGTGCGTCTTTGAAGTATCTCAATGTGGAGCAGTGTTCATTTCCAGTACTTGCGTCATGGAAACAGTGTCGCCGAAAGATTTGTAAAAAATCCTCCGTCAGCAGTGTCGTCTCAACAACAATACACAGAATAATTGAAAAATTCTCAAGGATAGGTTCAGTGCTGGAGAGAAATGAAATATGAAAGTGTATTTCAGCTGAAACGGAGTGTCCAAATCCGCAAGTCACAGAGCAACGAAGCTCTAAAATTACGCCGTGGAACAACTCTTTCCTGAAGATCAGGGGTGGCCACAACGCGGCTGGCGCATGTCGTTGGTGCGGTTCGCGAAAGTTGCTTTAAAAAAGATATTCGGGTAGTTTATATTTACACGATGTTGACCGTCTCCGGCGTTTTAAAAGTTTTTTTTTAATAAGCAAATCACATAACTAACTGAAAATAATTGTTGTTGATGACTGAACAGAAATAAGAAGCCCTCAAGTAAGGAAAGGATATTTTAATTTATTAACGCATGGCTCTTGCGTACGTGGCCTCATAAATTGCGGCTCCCAAAGCTTGTCTAGTTGGCCACCCCTGCTGTAGACTCTGAAGTGATGAATAGGTACTGCAGGTGCTTGCAAGACTCGGTAGCCAGTGGGTTTCTTGATCCGGAGATCGTGTCTTTCTCGGCAGAGGCGTGATTTACATTAAGTGGGAATGTAAACAGCCGGAAAAAGAGATGTTGGTTTTCTGAGAAGCCCCATGCGTTTCATGGCGTCCTTCTGCATGGCCTGTAACTTTTTTTTTGAAGGAACATAACGCCTTACTGCTACGTTATGCTTATTCTAGCATCCTTTTTAGGCAGTTGTAACTTCCAAGGTCTCCATTATTAAATGGGCGATACAGAAACGTGACGTTTATGTAAAAAATCATATTGAGAGTTGTGAAATTTTTGCAGCAGTGTAGCTGAAGGTTTGATTCTCGTGGGGGATGACGCTGTGTCATTGGGTAATCGGATCCAGAAGTTCGGAGGCAGTGTAGTGGCCCAGAAACTTTGGCATCCGATTACCCATTGACGCAGCCTCCTATCCCACCCAGAAGAATGAAATCCTGAAGAATCCACATCATTGCAAGAAGGGAAAGACAATATTCTAGGAGAGATCTCCAGTATTTCAAGAGCAGAGCTCCGTCGTGCGTTGAGAAATATTTTCCTGCTTAGCAGCTGAAGGTCGATAGCAGGACACTCGTCTGTGAAATAAGGTGCGTGTAAGTTGCGCTGCACGGGAAGCGCGGACTGCAGACTGCCGGCGGAAGCAGGCTTTCTTAACGGCAAAGGTCCGCGACAGGTGCCCTGCTGCGACCGGAGATTGAAAATACGCTCTGTAGCATAGGTAAGGTGCATGGTCCCAAGAGGTTAACTTGATTTTTCAAAATATGTCGGCCACAGTTAATCATTATAAGTTGTAATTTATTAAGTTCTTGTCTTATGAAGAACAGGAAAGAATAGAAACCTCATATACTTCGTATTTAGTGAGTGAGAGAAAGAATGGAAGTATTATTTAAGGACACTCCTAATTATGAAGTTATGTACTATATGTTTGCGATTTTTTAACGTCGAGATATGAACTGAAGCTGTGTTGTGCTCACCTTGTTTTCAGACCATCGTTTGGATGGGCGAGTGAATATATAAAGCAGGAATTTTGATGCTGAACATCCCAGTTGGCGCGTGTATACAAAAGTAGATATTTCAAGTCTTCAAATGATCAATAGCGACCAGCACTTGTTACTTTATTAAAGTTTACACTGGGCAACAAAATTAAACTTTTTTTTGGCACACGAGGAAAAATACCTGATCCTAATAGAACATTTCACACTGAATTCAAATATGTAAGTAGTTTTTCTCCGTCACCCACGGTTTTTTTTGTGAGGCCCAGGTTAAGTGTGAAAGAAATGTGTATATTTATATACATTCATGACACTATTCACTTACCTAAAATGTGACAGTTGTTGATTTCCTCCTGTGTTTTGCATCTGGAACATCCCTCTTCAGCATCCAACAGTAATCAGCAAGCATTCTTGCACTCCACTGTCCATGGTACCTCTTTTCCGTGGCGGAAATGTCTTGGTGGAAAGGCTCCCCGTGTTCGTCACCAACGGCACCAAGATTTTCAGGGAAGAAATCCAGGTGGGAGTCCAAGAAATGCGTTTTGAGGGACATATTACACCCCATATCTTTGTATGAATTTAACAGTTCACCCACAATGTCACGGCAGTTGGAGGTTTTTAAAATTTCCTAAAAAAAATTTTGCACAACATTTTTGAATGACCTCCATGCTGATTTATCAACTTGGCTTAACATATCTTCAAACTTTTCATCTCTAGTCAATGCTGTTATTTGGGGGCCCACGAAAATTCCTTCTTTTATCTTAGCGTCACTTACATGAGGAAATTTTTCCTTCAAGTAATGAAACCCAGCACTATTTTTATCCATTTCCTTAACAAAGTTCTTGAAAAGCCGTAACTTTATATGAAGAGGAGGTAGAAGAATCACGCCTGAGTTGACTAGAGGGGGATGTACAATATTTTTCTGTCCAAATGTAAATGTTTCACGCTTTGGCCATTCTTTCTGGATGTGATGACTTTCCTGTCCCTTCTGTCCCATTCGCACAAGAAACAAGAAAATTTTGTATAGCCTACAGTCACTGCCAGTTGCTGAGCACAAACAGCTACTGCCTTCATAATGGTGAATTATAATTTATTATAATTATATTTATTATTGTTTGTGCCCTCCCTCTATTTGAAATCATTAAATACATTGTTTTATATACATTAATTATCACTCAAAAACACTCAAAATCCTGGAAAAGCAATACTTAAAAAAGTCATTACACAAAAACTATGGGTAATAGAAAACTTCTGATTGCATATTTGAATTCAGCACAAAAAGTTACATTAGAAACACAATAACCCTTTTATGTGCCAAAAACTGTGTTTGCCAGTGTTACGTGCGTTGAATTAAAATGTTGATTTTCTGCACTCAATAAATTTTAGATTTTTAAGCTAAGTGAAAGAAATTCAATAAATAATTGTGATGTTTTGCACTTCGTAATTTTTGCTAGGGGCTACTATTGTGATTACTGGCCCCATGCGTCACTGGTTACGCACTCATTGTTACTGCGTATAGGGCTTATTGGTAGGTACAATTTGTTGAAAGTAAACAGCAAAACAAGTGTAAATTGAACTCCGAATTACGTTACAACTGTATAGATTTCAGCACAGTGTACGGGCTATTTATGTCTTGTCTTCCCAGTAAAGTGGAGGTTTGGTAACGACGATTAGCTTCATTGTTGATGTAAGCCGCATAACTTGGATAATTTAAGGAATTATATAAATTTTTCCTACATTTAATATTATCTTATAATTTTGTGGCTTTAAAAAGGGAACTACCCGGTACGTTTTGAATACCCGGTGTCTGCGGCGAAATGCCAGTGTTTTAGTACGGTGTCTTTGTGTGCCCTTTCACACGTGGTTTTTGTAGTTTGAAATTCTGTTCCTCCGCTGTTGGTAATATCTGTTGCGGATTCTAAGCTGGTCTTTTCTTTTATCGATCTTCACAGGTTTTATTTCACTTACACTATCTTTCATATTGCTGTCGCTTCCCTTTTAATTAAATTGACGAAGTTTTTTTAAAATTAATATACTTACATTTAGCCAGCATTTAAACTATGAAATTCTGTAAAAGAAAAGTGTCACGTGGATTACAAAACTGAATTCTGTATTCTGATTTTATACTTACGCGCTCCCTTGCCATACTTTGCTGTTTTTTTACTACTAATCCTTTTAAGGCTATTTCACTTTTTGTGTGGTGAGTTGCGGTTATTTTTCCGCCATGACTCTGCCCCACAATTTACTACTAAAATCTGTAGCTGTGTATGTTATTTAGCTTTGCGTATATTTTACGTGGATACGGAGGTTTCTGATCGTTTTTTACTTTATGTCTGCACTTAAAACTTTACTCCGCTCTGATAGCAATATATAGTCGGCAATAATGTATTGATATCCATACACAAGCTGTTTATTCTCCACCACGTTACTTCATCCAGAAGCTGTAATTTTATTCGTTGTCCCCCCCCCCCCCCTCCATGGTATATTTGTCACTTTCATGCTGGTTTACAAAGAATACCTGTGACCCTTCCTACCATATCACGTACTTTTTATCAAACGGACTTAGGCAGTCCTACTATGATATTTTTTATACAACTCAAAGATTCATCTCTCTAATACATGAGTAGGCCTGTGTTTGCCTCTCTCACACATTGGTGGCGCTGTTTTAAAATTGGCTCGACCCCTTTAAAGTAGAATGGTTGTTGTATGTACCACATGGTTTAAAATTTAAAACAGCTCTTTCTTTTTTACCCGCACAGCATATTTAGGCCTATGTGTGTTTGGTATAATTCTTGCAATAAACCGCGATTATTTCCCTAACCTCTCTTAATCTGTTGTTCAGACCGGGAAAATTTATTACTCCATTAAGTAAATATATCCCAAGTCGCATAATCTCACAAAGTGGTTCTAAAGTTCTTTGCACCAGTAACTAGAATAAGAGCCGTTGTTCGTCTTAAATACGGTTTACTGTTTGTAATAGAATCGAATGCATGAGACGGACTGCAAATACAGCGCGCTTGGGGGAGGGAGCTGAGAAACGCATACAGCATTTTAATTGGAAACATTGGAGCGAAGCGTAGATGGCTAAGTAATGTTAAACTGGGTATTACATTGCGCTGACATAGATTCATGTAGCTTAGAACAGGCTAAAATGGCGGTCTGTTTTGAACAAGATAATGAACAGTGCTATTAAGGCCGACAAATTTCCTGACCAGCTGAACAACTGTCATCTCAATTTATACATCCTCCTTGCAACTGGTAATATACAGATAAGGTTTATTCCAACTTATTGCACTGGTGTATATCAATATGAAAATATAAAAGTTATTTCAACATGTTTCGGCTGATAGGCGTAGCCATCATCAGGGAGTATACACAAAAATTATATGTAGTTAGGAACATGCGGCATTGTCCACCGACCCCAGTGGCCGAGCGGTCTAAGGCATGGGTATGGAGCCTTTCGCATGCTGGGATTGCGGGTTCGAATTCCGCCGATGGTTTGGATGTCTGTCTCTTGTGAGTGTTGTGTGTTGTCAGGTGGAGGTCTGATCACTCGTCCAAAGGAGTCCTACTGACTGTGGTGTGTCTGAGTGTGATCATGAAGCCTCGATAATGAGGAGGCCCTGGCCCACTAGGGGCTGTTGCGCCATGGCAAAAAAAAAAGGCATTGTCGTAGGTCAAGGTAAAGTGTCCATTCCAGAGCAGGCCTAAATTACAATATCTTCTTATGCACTGAGCAATCATGTATAACCGATATAATCTAAAATATACATAACTCAATCAATAAAATTTATCTGTGTCCAAGCGTCTTCTTTCCAAATTAGTGCAAGTTGTGCGTACGGTGTACTTGCGTATACATCGGGCGACCACTTCACCTTGGACCGCATCGTATATTCTTAACTAAATACGACCATTATGTACTCCGTCATGATGGCTACGTGTATCAGCCGAAAGGCATTGCAGTAACTTTTATATTGTGGTCTGCATTCTTTTGGGATTTTATGCAGCGTAGAATGGTGGTTCCTTAACCGACGTTTCGGAATAACCTATCGGTCCCATCTTCAAGGGTCAAGAAGCCCAAGAATAATTTCTTCTTGGACTGCTTGATCCATGAATTTGGGACCGATAGGTGTCCCGAAACGTCGGTTAAAAAACACCATTCTTCTTTTTCTGTGGCTCCACTATCCAATAAGGACAAGCGCCTATGTAGGTGCTGTCCTTCATCCATCCCTATCCTGCGCTACTTGTCTCCAGTTAACAGTGCCCTTCTTTGTTATAGCATTCTCTAGATCATCTTTCCATCTAGCCTTGGGTATCCCCTTAGGTAGTTTTTGGTGTAAATTGGCTTGGTATATTTTCTCGGTAAACTACCATTCTATGCTGCGTGAAATCCCAAAAGAGCGCAAATCTCCTTTACACAGCGACGGAAACCTGAAATCGTGCAACTTTTATATTTACATATTGATACCTAGCAGTGGAATAAGGTGGAATAAATCTTACCTGAAAATTATCTTCGCCTTCAAATATCGTCCGCTCCAAAGAGTTACATATTCGTGTGCAGCACTGTGCTGCATGTCCTTGTTCCACTGTAGTCTTTTTCAAGGACCGTTTTCCACTTTACTAGTATTCCAGGAACTGTCATTCGATTTTGCTTGTGTTTTGGTATGAGACGTGGAAACACGCTGAAGTATCAGCTGCTCTTTGCAGGAGCTTTGACTGGATTTAGGATTTGAATGGGAAAGTGAGTCGGCCAGCCAGCAGTGTCTGAAATTGGAAGGCAAGTTGAAGCAAGTTGCATGGTGATTGCTGACAAAGACTGCAAAGCCAAAGTTCAGCAAAGCAAATCTCAGCTACACTACACAAAGCAACCTTTGCAAGGCAGCCAACATGATGATAACAAATGTCTCTATTTAACACTTCAGCATGCTTCAGTTTCTCTTCGTGGAATTTGTTTTCATCTGTGTGCAAGACTCTGTGTAGAGCAGCAAGTGCTAAGCCCGCTCGTCCGCCTACACGTAATACTGCTAAACAAACTGCAGTTAATCTAATTACTTTCGTATGATATTTTATATCCTGTATTGAAGGTATCCTTAGTTGAATTTTATGTAAATTTCGAAATATTTCGCGTCACTGGGATTTTCAGTGAGTCTGCTTACTGTTTGAAGCGGTGACAATATTTTTGATGAATTTATTGCTTTTTATTTCCCGTGTATATTAGACATAAAAATTAATAATATTATTTCCACTGCAGCACTGTTTATCTTATACTAGTTGAAGAGTCTGAACGGAAGTTATTGCGTGGGAGACCTAAACATAATGGTAAGGGAATAAACCCTACATAAACGGGGGTGTGACTGTATGTTTTGGGATAGATTTGACTGGTTCAGAACGGTATGGACAGGCAGGGTGTTGTGAACACTGTTATGAATCTTCCGGCTCCACAAGCGGGATGATGGAAAATTTTAACCTGTTCTAATGCGTGTGTTAGTTCACTTATATTTTATAAGTTAAATTTATTTATTGTGTATTCAGTGACGCTGTCAATCTCTCAGGTCTACAACATCGAATAGTTCGGTGACGGAGGATGATGCAGTACAAAGGAGGTTCAAGGAAGCTTCCGTGACCTAATTTCGAGTACGCCTGCTATTAGGACTTTACTTGCAAGTACTGAGAAATATCACAACAAACCTGCGGATAATCAATGTCCCGTTCGAGGTGCGAACTCATAACCGTCTGAATACAAGCCAGGATATACCGGTACACCATTCTGCTGGATCATGGGAATGCAGTTTTGCAAAATTACGTTCGGTGTTTGATGCTATTAAAGTAAATGTCCGTGACACATTGTTCATGTCATTTTTTTTACAGTTTGGTCACGTAATGCAGTTAGACGACGGGCGGGGGGGCGGGGGGGGGGGGGGGGGGAATGGCCGAAGTGTGACAGATTGCTTGCGATCTGACGGCTGTCGAATAGAATATGGATGAGGTCCGGTATTTGCGACTCTGACGAGCCTGAGACTGCCAAAAGACGCGAGTGAGCCTGCTTTGGGACCGCATGAACACAAAACCGAAGCCGCATTATGAGGGCCCTGAACAATATCCGAATCACGTTTGGCGCAGGTTATACCATGCACTTAGGGGCACACGATTTATTTTCCTCGTTCTGCTGCTCCATTCCCGGTTCGCCTGCGGCACCTTCCTTCCTAAAAAGGAAAATTTGCCTTTTAAGGTCGCCGTATTCGTAACGGTGTTTGACCCAAATTCCAACTTTTTAACCAGTTAAGCAGTTTTATGAAATATGGTTCCAACATTATATTCGTATTAGACCACTAAAGGACACGTAACCAGTTAACCAGTTTTATGAAATATGGTTCCAAAATTGTATTCGTATTACACCACTGACGACACGGGCACTCCGAATTTTTAATGTCCTACAACAGTGGTCCCCAGTCGCAATCTAAGTCAGGGTCGCAGGGGTCTGGCGTAGGGTCGCGAGAAGGTTTTAAGGAGAACTCAGTGATTATGAAAAAAAATAAAAATTTGTATCTAAATTCAAACATAATGTTCGATAAATCGGTGCAATCTGTGGTTATTAATTTTAAACATACTGGAGCAATTACATTTTAAATAACTAATGAACACACGTTGTTATTGTACGGTACAACATAACCAGCGCATGTGTGAATTATTTAGATAAAGATTTGTTTCTTGCATGTTTTGAGTATTTAATATTGTCCCAAAAAGTATTGGATTTTACAAGTAACATTAAAAATTTAATATATTTTAATAAGTGACAATGTTGTGTACTGTTCAAGAAAACTTATTAGCATTAGTTCGTTTGCAGTAAATATCACAGACTATTGCCGTTTCCATGGTAGGCTCGCGGGTCGCATACCATTTGCTACTTTGGGCCACACACGTAAAAGTTTGGAAACTGCTATCCTAAAATGCGAAATTATTACGTGTGAGGGACGCTAGCGCCACGCATTTCGACGTCTGAAATGGTATATCTTAGTAGACTTTAAGAAAATACGCAACTTTAGTACGGCAGTAGGCCTATTTTGTAGAATTTAAAATAGCAAGGCGGTCGTTCGAAAAGTCCGTTTGGATGTCGGTTTAGTAGGGTTAAACTTATGACTCAGTCTGGCAATGTATTTGACGTTTTGGACGATCGTAGATCATCGACTGACCTATATAATACGTACCGCGCTGCAAAAATGTGGAATTTTTTTTTGTACGACAGCGGCTGCGGGAATGGCAGCTGTGCGGAAATATGGGGTTTCCTGTGACCCGTTGAACATAACTTCTACACAGTCTGTATTTAAATAGTAAGTTCGTCTAAAAAATAGAATAACCAGCACTGATAATAGTGTTAGATGCGGTAGACCTATAAATGTATGCAATAGAGGGTAGGCTTTGATATCTGCTTGAATTCCCTTTTTTAAAAATTTGTATCGCAGTGTTTGTTCTTTTCAAAGTACATTCCAGAAGGCCAGGCCACACTCGCCGAGGGGTCCCGTTAGCACGTTTAGAAATTTTAGGTTAATGATAGATTATTGAGCTTGACAAAGAAAAACTTGAAATGTAATTGTATACTCGTCGAGGTAGCTCAGTCAGTGTAGTGACTAGGTAGCCTAAGTGCTGGGCAAGTCTGAAATTCGGGTTTGACCTCTCTTAACCATGCGACATTTTAGACTTCGACCGCGGTGCAGTTGAGGCCTGTGCTCTTCTTGGATGTCACGCAGCGTATGCGGGTAGTTGTTTACCGACGTTTCGGGTATCGGTCCCATCTTCATGGGTCAAGCAGTCCAGCACCTTGACCCATGAAAGTGGGACCGACAAGTTGTTGCGAAATGCCGGTAAACAGCTACAAAAGTACGCTGCGTTAAATCTCAGAAGAGCGAAGGCTTTCTTAAGTTCGTGGCTTGACGACGCTGTCATTTCGTGAGAATATACAGCGTCGGGGATAGATGAGTGAATGAGTGTGGAGCACCGGTGGAATGGTACTGACGGGAAAACCGAAGTTCTGAGGCGGAAACCTGTCCCACTGCCACTATTTCCACCACAAATTCCTGTTGGACCCGCCTGGGATTGAAGCGTGGCGTCTAAGATTATAGACGCGACTAACCGCATGATCCATGGCACGGCATCACAGCACTTCTTCTTCATGGATTGAAACTAGTTAGGCCTATATTGTAATTACTGTCTGTAGCAGGAAGATTACCGTCGTGTGGGATGTGTAATGTGTAGTGTGGTACAAATGTACCGACGTTTCGGAGAAACTTGATGCTTCCATGTTCTCTTATGGTCTGGTGGAAATTCAGTGACGTACGGAGGAAGGTACTGCCTACATCTTAGGAGAAGGAGTTTGAAATGACACGTTTCCCCGAAACGTCGGTGAATTTATACCAATCTACGCCGCATCACGTTTCCGACTATGGTAATCTTCGAAGTCGTCCTCGTCAGGACCTCATGTCGCACCCTTTCCCAGACACGTTCGATTTCCTCGTGAACGGCTCATAACATTTCGGCGGAGTTCATCGACTAAGGCTGGCAGAGAGCAACGCGTAATTTGAATAACTTGTAAGTGACAGTGGGTGGTTGGGGGTGGCAGACACAGACAACACACCTAATGTCGCCCGCACTCTCCCGTTGTTCGCCACCATCCACCATCATAACGTCTTTGAGACCGTCTCTCACGCGGATAAGAGATAACCTCTATGAGGTTTAATTAGTCCTCCGACTACTAACAATGACGGTGCTGTCACCACCCCTCATCCATCTTTGATGAGTCCAGTGGTGGATGTAGCGGACCAACGTACCGCACAGCGATGTACTTACTAAAAGCGATTATATCTTTGAAGTTCGTCAAATTCTGTTCGAAACAGCATCGCTGTATTATAAACGACTTCGTCTGCTTATCGTGTTGATAAAGAGTAGCATGAAAATGAAGACTGTGGAATCAAAGTGACAAGGCAAAAACCAAAGTACTCGAAAATAAACTGTCCCAGTGCCACTTTGTCCGCCGCAAGTCGCATGTTGACGGACCCGGGGTTTAACCTGGGCATCCGGGGTCTGCAACACGAATATCTTGTCACAAATAATTGCCCTTCTGCCTCAAAGTAAACAACGTCGCATTTCTTTTACAAAGAACAGCCGATTAATATTGTTAAGGAACGTAATTGGTAGGCTGTTGTGGGGATCACATTAAACATGTTAATACATTGTGGGTGAAGTGCTCTTCGGCTGTACAGAGTTTGTAGGGCCAGTCTTTTCTTCTGCATCAAGACTCAAGAACAGCGAGTCTCTGAAACGTAATTTGTAGTAAGGAGATTGTGTAAGGAGGTTGGTCTAGTGTAGGCGAACGTTTGGAAATGTTGTTTGTGTGTGTCCAGCCACACCCCGTGAAGGAACCTTTGATCCTCCATCCTAGGGTTTTCGCTATGGCAGGGGTAGGAGGGCGGAAGGAAATAAAAACATAAAGGGTGTGAGGTTGAGGAAAACGGTGGGGGGGGGGGGGGTAGAAATTAAGGGAATATACGAAGGTCTGCCGAACTGGCGGAGTCGTTTTTGAGGAGAATAAGAAGAAAGAGGCATCCACTGTGAAGTTGGCACGAAAGAACTGATTGGTGGGACACTTCAACCTGTACATGAATTAATGGTGGTTAAATAAAGGAGGAACCTGTAGCTATTAGTGTATTAATGGTGATTAATAAAGCGTGAACTCAGTGCAACTAGTGAATGTATTAGGGGTAAGTAATAAAGGTGTGATAACCTGACCGAAAATAATCCATCCTCTCGTCGGGTGTACTGGTGGAACCTGCACCGTACGAACGACGGTTACGCTACAAATGAATGCTGAGAGAACCAAGTATATTAATCATGTCTCGTGAGCAGAATGTAGGACAAAATCACAACATGAAGGTAAGGTAATAAGTCGTTTGAAAGGGTGGAACATTTCAAACATTTGGGAACAACTCTAACAGATCAAAATTACGTTCGTGAAGAATTTAAGAGTACAGTGAAGTCAGCGAGTGCTTGCTATCGTTTGGTGCAGAATCTTGTATGTTCCACTTTGCCATCAAAAAACTTAAAGTTTAAGATACGCATAACTGTAATTTTGTCTGTTGTTGTGTATGGTTTTGAAACGTGGTCTCCCATACTGAGGGAGGAACATAGGCTGAGGGTGTTCGAGAATAGGGTGCTGAAGGAGATACTTTGGCTAAGAGGAACGAGGTAAGAGGGGAGTGGAGAAGACTACATAAGGAGGAGGTTTACGAAATGAACTCTACACCGAATATTATTCGGGTGATCAACTCAAGAAAAATGGGATGGGCTGGTATGGGGCACGTATGGAAGACGAGAGAAGAGCATACAGGATATTGGTCGGGAGACCTGAGGGAAGGAATTCCTTGGAAGACCAAGGTGTAGATGGCAGGGTGACAGTAAAATGGATCGTCAAGCAGTGGAGTGGGGAGACATGGACTAGATTGAGCTGATTCAGGTTAGGGACAGGTGGCGGGCTTTTGTGAATGCGGTGATGAAATTTCGTGTTTTGTAAAGTTCTGACTTTTTTGACTAGCTGAACACCTTTTAGCTTCTGAAGAAGGACCCTGCTCTGTGGAGTTAGCATTCACACGGTGGACAGTATAAGAAAAAGATTCTCCCATAATAATACTGAACTGCTGAGGCCTACGTATTTTCGGGGAACTTCCCAGCATAGTACATGCTGAAGTAATGACACAGTGTAGAAGTACCCAACGTTCTGACACGTATTATAGCTTGTTACGGCACTCTGAATTCGCCACTTAATTACATGTTCTGCCGGTTGTTCTAACAGTTGTCTTAGATCGCTGCATAATACAATTTTCAGTCCCGTACCACAACGTAAAACATTTTCCGACACTGATAAATTCCCCCTACGTACCCAAAATAATGAGCATACACAGTCCTTTACTAGACAGTAAAATCCGCCACTCTATTCCTAAACCGGGGGGGGGGGGGGTGTGTCGGCACTCACTCCAACGCAGACGAATTTGGTTCAGCATCTAAGCGTGATGACAAAGCACCGCCCCTACCCATGACCTGTTCATGACGTAGATAATTCAGTAAAATTCATGAAGACATGGCGTGTACTTGACGTAGAAAAAAGGGTGTATGTTCGCATAAAACTACAAATCTGCTTCAAGATATTGTGTCCATTCAGCATAGATAATTTCTGAGATTCTTCAAACATTGCGAGCAGTAGACACACGTAAAATATAGAATTTTGTTTTAGTTAGTTACCCAGTTAGCTACTTGATGTGACGGATCTACATCATTCTGCCGCTTGGATGCCGTCCATGGAGCCTTGCTTCTACGAATATTTGAAGGACAACTCATTATCTCGCTAGGACACCCTTGGGAGAAAGATGACTGGGTGTTTAGCGACATAGTGTGAAGAGCGGTTTTAATATGTGCCTTCAGGGGCCCTTTAAAATATTACAGACGAAGACGGCCTAAATATTCAAAGTGGAGCGCGAGGTACGTTCACGCAGAAGGAGAGACAAACCGTTGCAATATTGTCTAGAGGTTTGTGCTTCAAATTTTGAAACTTCAAAACACGGTTAAGTGGACCATACTCTTAACAGTATGTCACTTGAAATTGTCACGGCAGTGAATGTTAAGAATATGGCCTGCTGGGATGTAACGCCGTGTGCTCTGACAGGTACTGGGTCACTCATTGCCCCGTCTTCCCTTAATCACCAGTGGGCTTATTCTACCATGGAGACGGAAACGGCAGGTTTCTCCGACAAGAAATAAGAGTATTGCGCGATTATTAGTACATATACCGTAGACTGTGATACTGCAGTATGACAGAAACAGTTAATTGAAAAGATGTGGCTTGGATTAAATGATGCACAAAGAAAGTTGAATGGCATCACAGGAGGGAATTTGATTTATGAAGATTAGGAACAGGCCCACCTATTGTTGTTGAACTGGAAGAGAATTAAAATATTTTGTGGTAGTTTTTTGTGTAATGGACCTGTGAGAGATAAACATGCTGTGCTTACGAGTGGTCTTGTATTTTTGCTATTCCACGCCCCGATGTGGGTTCAGTTAGTTTCAGCGGTTTCTCGGCAGGCATTGCCCCGCAGCAGTAAGTGTTCCGAATTTTTACTCAGTGTTTATAAGTTGGTGGTTGTTTGGGGTGTGATATTTAAATTTGAAAGTTTGTGGAACTTAGTGTAAGTATATCAGTCCTCTGCTTTTACAATTGAATAGTGATGTTTGACTTAAGTTAGTGGCAACAATTGCTTTAATGTTTAGCCCTATCCTTAATTCTTCAACAGTTTCTAGACGTTTCCATGTTTATTTTCAATTGGTAGATTCCTATTAGCAGCTGCAGTTGATTTGTAGTGTATAGTTCTTGTGAAAAATTTTCAGTGGAGGTATATTTTGAGATTGGTGGTTGTAATTCAAGGCAGCATATTCTATTTTTGCGTTATATTTGGTTTGTTATGCATTAGTGTGTTGGTAGGTGTAGATTTACATAAGCTGAAGCTAAAAGAAAAACTATAGAATATTAAACGTCTGGTGGGGACGTTGGTTTGGATTATGCCTAACGACTCGCACATCGCAAATGTTGGTTTTACATTTATTTAGGTTACAGCACAAGTTTGTTACAGGGTGATATACAAGTGAAAGTCGTGTGTGTTGTTTGACAGTACTTTCATTTCATTGTGTGGTGACCTTAGAGATAAAATGTTATGGGAGAATTATAGTCAGTTTATTAGACCAACTAAGTGCACACAATTGTTCATGTTTATTACATGTATCGTGTGTGTATTCAGTTGTTCTAAGAAATTGATTATAATTCTTCATAGCAATGCACGGAATATACAAACTTAAAGTAAAATATTGTGTTTGTATCAGTGATTTTAGGCACTTATTTTTGAGTCTCTGTTAAGTATTGTTATTTTTCAACAAAATCCCCAAACACATTAATGCAATTATCTCCCATTTTGGCACGAGTTTATAAATGTTGTAGCCGTACAAATCGTGCTCTTGTATTTGCAGCAATCCGCAAACAAACAGTTCCGGTGGGCACCTCCACTTCACTGGATAAATCTCGAACTGGAACGCGGCGGTTTCCCAGAATCATTTCCTCCACTCGTGCTCCTTTCAATAGCAGTCTTTTACGGGTATGTGCTGGGGCGGCCGGTGCCATCATGTCATGTATATCCATATGACCATTTTCAAACTCTGCAACATGTTCTGACGTGCTGAACTGCACCCTTATTACATCACCATAGACATTTATAAGATGGCCGTGAATTTCGATGGGGGAAACATGTTTCGCCCATAAAAACCGAATCAAATTACGAACCAGGTTTCCAATTTCGTTACCATTGCACATCAACTTATCGCGTGAACAGAATCCAACTGACTGACCCTTGTGCCTTTTGTTACATATTCCTGCTACAAGTGCTATCTCCTACACAAAAATAAAATGCTTAGCATAGAAGGTATGTTCAGGGTAACCTTACTTGCTGAAGATGCCTCGTGCATTTGCGGTATTTGGAAGACGCGTATAGCTTCTCGCGTTTGGCAGTTCAGAGGGGTTAAATGGCGGTAGAGGCGCTTCGAAATTTCTTTTCGCACTGCTCTAAGCCTAGCGAAAACAGGAAACGTTTCCTTTGGTTAAAGACAGTGGAACATGAAACTGGCCTACATATTCTACAGACGTATTAAATGTGTGGAGCCTAACCTACAAACATCATATATTTCTACGACTTGACGTGGTGTTTAGACACAAAAAAAGCCTTCACTGATTCGTCTACAGAATGTAGAAATGAACCTCTTAGAAATGCGTATGAATAAGCGCATATATATAAAGTAAATTTTTCCTGTGTTTAATTAATTCATGAAGATTTGCGAGATAATGTAGGTATAGCTCCACGCATTCTCGGCCTCGTTAGTAGATGAAGGTGGGTGCTCAACCTCACGCCTCAGCCACTCTACCCCGTGGAACGGAGTGCCGGCACCTATTGAATAGGAGGCTGAGTGCGGACCGCATGGAGAACACAATCCTACGTACAGCACTGACTGAACACTTCTGGCTCTATGGCCTGTACGTGGTGCGTGCCTGTAATTGTCGCTTGCGTCTACCTGTGAAGTTCGTGTTACCCAAAGCGACCAGCCCGAGTCTTCTGTAGTGTTAGAGGGAGTTTGATCCTAGCGTTGTCTTTCACAAGAATATTTGTCACTTCCCCACAGAAAGTGTTTGCACCATTTGTTTAACGCCACCCAAGGCTGTCGCCTTCCAGAGGAAACATTGTGTTGTTCTCTCAGTTTGCTTGCTCCTCTTGAAGCTGTAATCTGCACTCACGGAAGCTTTGTGGCACGGAGTTGACTCGACAGTAGTGTGCGTGACGTAGAATCAAAAGACGTAAGGGGAATGTCGAGACTCGATATGATTGCAGTGTTACGCCGTGTAGTCTGGTAAAAGTGTACTGACGTTTCGGAGGAGCTTGCTGACATCTTGAGTTTGGTGACGAAGCCTCGCTTATCCTAATGGTGGAGGGAATAATCTCCTCTGAAACTTCAGTAGATTTCTACTAGAATCTATCAGAATTCAGAAGATGGTAGTCCCTATAAAGACGCCACCATGACAGATTCACATCTCGCTTAAAAATAATACGATATGACAAGACAGGCAATGTGCCTAGAAACGTAACATTGAGGCGCGTTCGCTTAACCACTGTTGCTGTGGAAAAGCAATAAGTATTACATATTCTTAGAGTGTGTCTTAGCCTTAGTTATCCAGCATGCAAAGCGCATGCGCCCTATTGTATTGTCATCTGTGGCGTGTCTGGTTGTACCATATTTTTCCACGTTATCTCATTAACGGCACGATTTTCGGAGAAAAGTTAGTGAACATAAAATGTGTTTTGATTTTCTCTATAAATCCTGTCTGAAATATTTCTCATTCTAAGAAGAATTCAGCGAGAAATTTTCGTAAATATACATAGGTCTTCATGTAAAGTACCCGTTATTCTTGTCAGATTTTAAGGAAACTTGAATTTTTTCGACAAATTTTCAAAAATCGAAAAGTATAAAACTTAACGAAAATCGGTTTAGAGGGAGCCGAATTGTTCCATGCGGACGGACGGACGGACAGACACAGACAGACAGACAGACAGACATGACGAAGCGAATAGTCGCTTCTCGCAAATTTGCCATCGCGCCTAAAAACGTTCTTGGACTTACAGTCCCCCACTCGATCTCGTGTTACACTCTGATCAGTGTTCGCAGACTTCTAAATCGCTAACAGTATTCGGCCTACATATCGCTTTGCCTCCTTCTTCTGTGCTGTAGAGGATTGAAATTGTTTCTGGCTGAGTTAGCAAATTAACCGCAGCGCAAGAAGTTTCAAACTAGACGAAACTTGAAACTAAACAGCACGATTATCAGTGTATACCTCCGATTTTCCCCTCGCCTGCAGAGTGTATCCTGTGTAAGTGCGTAAAGCTCAATTCTCCGTACTAATGAATTCAATTTTGACTCTGTTATATCCTTCTTTCTCTTCTACTGCGCAAAGAAATTGAGTGCGCGCCATGGAAGTTCAGGAGGAGCGGCAATACACACTTTTCAGTGTGTGTATGTGAGGGCTTGACAGTTCGCGAAGGATACAAAAAACAGCAGTTTAAATGCTGTCTGTCTGCTTGAACGTTAGTGTGCTCTACATTTTGGCACACACTGTAGGTCTACTTATGTGTTTCATGTGATTCTCAAAATGAACAGGGATTAAGCATTCCCTCTTCTGGGATGTTACGCAGTGTGTTGGTAGTTGTTTACCAGCGTGTCGGGACAACCTATCCGTACTGCTTTTAAGGCCCAAGCAGTCAAGCAGGCTGCATAACGTTCCATAAGAGGGAAGGCCTCAACTACAGCGCGGCAGAAAGCTGAAACCCCGCAGACAGGGATCGTTTCCCTAAACAGAATTAACAGTTTCGAATTTGTGATGTTTAAGTGTTTATTGAACGATGCCGTTTATTACTAAGATTATACAGCGTCAGTGATAGACGAGTGAAGAAGTACTGAGGACCTGTCGAATGGTGCTGACAGGGAAAAAGTCGAAGTGCTCACAGAAAACCCTATACAAATATTGCTTTGTCCACCACAAATCTCACATGGACTGGCCTGGGATCGAAAGCAGACTTGCATGGTGAAAGGCCGGCGACTGACCGCCTGAGCCTTTGACGTTGTAACTGAGTGCTTACTACCATTAACTCCATGGGGAGAATTCCGTCTTCAAAAGCTAATAGTCGCTTAGTTACTCAAACAATCGCCCCCTTTTATGTAAACCAAATGTTTGTTACACTGTAACATCTAAAGTACTTAATTTCTTCGGCTAAAAGCAACGTTACCACTGGGCTTAATTAAAAACAAGGCCATGAAGGCATATGACAGACTGGAGGTATAACTCCACAAATTCTTGAACTTGGAGTTATATTGAAATGATTAGTCATTTTCACTCGCCTGCCGCTTTACTCCTGAGAAAAGGTCCGGGTTACCCATTGGATAGAAGGCTTTGTGACCCCGGAGCCGCCCTGGACACGTCAGCGAAGAGAAAACTCTGTTGCATCTACAAGGAATCGTTCCCGATTCCTCGATCGTCGAGCTCAGAACATTGCCACTATATCGACTGGTTTATTCACGGTCCCATTTTGTCAGTACTTTTCATACAACCCCCGACTAGTATTTTAGCTAGCCGTGTATTAACAATACAAGAGAACTTCTCCGTAAAGGTGTCTTTTGTACGGGATTAGGCTGTCATATAATCTGACAAAAAGCAATGTGTTTATTCATTATAGTGCTGGGTAGCAATCACTGCATAAAAACCCTGACTCAAGCAAGGCGTAGACAGAAACAGAATCTTGTGTTCGGTGGTTTTAATTGCTGTTGAGTTGAGTGTCTGTGTGTGTCGCATGTTTTAATTATTCGTACATCGTATTGCGTCGTTGTTTTGTTTTAATTTCTTACAAACCTTTATCTACTCAGTTATTTTTAATGGAAACTCTCTCTGTATAAATTCCATACTGTGGAGCACACGGCTGTCATATGTGCTCTTTGCACCATTTCTACTGCCCCTGAATATTCCGAAAAGGTTCATTGACTGTATTAACTGTGTGAAGCACACGTTCCAAAATTATAAGTATTGCTAATCTGGATACTCTCTGTTTTATGAATGTGTGACGACATGATTAATGTTATTAATATTGGTACTGTAATTGTTACGCCGTTCTGTCGCTGTGGTTACTGTATTTTGTGTACTGACCCTAGTGTCACTCTTTCACACACAAGTTCTTTCATCAATTGTGGTGCTATTGTTGATTGCAGGAAATTAGTAACTACTATTTTGTGGTAGTCTCCAAGTGTATAATAATCGTATAAAATTTAATGAAAATTCATCCAGTGGTTTTCGATTTAAAACGTGCTGACAGACTGACGGACGTGATATGAACCCCCCCCCACGCACACACACACACACACGCGCGCGCACGCACATATGAACACACGTACACACGTTATTTTTATACAAATTGGGCCAAGAACGCTTAAAAACAGCGGTATTTTTCTCAAATAGAAATGAAAATATAACTTCTATCCGTTTATTTTACGCGCGGTGCAAGCAGTGGCATTAGGAGTGCTATTTGTGATTAGAAGTGGCTTGGTGGTCAAAAAGACAAGCCGACACTGTTACGATGAGACATGCCTTTAACAGTCTTCTAAAAATTCCTCAATCCTTGCAGTTGAAGGCACCAGTATCTTCCCCAACCTCGGGGTGTGTTGCTGCCGCTACACAGTATAATATTGCACAAGAACTTAATCCTTAACATCGGCACTGTAAAACCTCAGATCCTGCGTACGATTGTATGAAATCTAACTTTACGTGTAACTTGGAATACGGAAGAGTAGATGGGAAGATAGTAGTGAACTGTATTTTAAAGAAACAGGGTGTGAGGCTGTAGCTTGTGTTCATCCAGTTGGGGTTAGAGTCCTATTGCACAAAATTGCGAACAGGTAAAAAAAAAATTAGTTTCATAAAATCGGTGGAATTTCTTGACCAGGAGAGTGACGCGGCCTTATAAGAAGCACTTTACTTCGTATAGTTAAGCAGTTATATCCTCAGTTCTACACCTTGGTCTACTGAGTCGTTTTTTTCTTATGTTTCCCAACAAACATTTTGTCCGTGTTTTTCATTATCCTCGTCTTGCAGCTCATCCTCTTTTATTTGAACACTCCTAGGCCTATTATTTTCATTGTGTAGTTTATTTCACGTCAATGTTAGTAACTCAACCCAAAGAGCATCGAATTTTGTACCTTCTTTAAATTTTATGGAAATCCGTAAAGTGCCTATGAAATGTTAATAAACAAGTTGTTCTGCATTCGCTTCTGTTCTGTCTTTGAGGTTTATCATCATCATCATCATCATCATCATCATCATCATCATCTCCTTTATGCAGGGTATTCACACTTATATACCTGAAGCAAACCATGTTTCTAGGGCACACAGTGTCGCAGCTATTCTGCGCGTACTGTTAATGGTGCATATAACGCTGCCTTCAATATTAAACTCCTTTGTGCTTCTACATTAGCACTTTCCGCAGTGTGTGTGCTGTGCCCAATATAGCTGTTTTCTGTACTTCCTTGATACCGTGCTTTCCCGGTATGCTGCTCAAGTATTTTCTGAAGGATTTTGAAATGGTTCCAGTTGCTCCTATTACTTCCGGCGTCACCTTTGTTTTTACATTCCACATGTGCTGTATTTCTATTATAAGGTCTTTATATTTTAGAATCTTCTCGGCTTCTTTGTTTATCACATTTCCGTCTCCCGGAATTGCTACATCAATTAGCATACATGTTCCTTTTTCATTATCCCGGATTATGATGTCTGGTTTATTGTTCGGGATGGTTCTCTCGGTTTGCACTTTCTGATTCCATAATATGGTGGCCTTGCCCTCTTGACTTGTTTCTACTGGCTTTGATACATGCTCGTATCATAGTTCAGTGTCCAATTTTACCCCTATTTCCTTACATATGTTGAAGTGCAGTTGAGCACACACTCTATCATGTCGTTTGATGTATTGTTCTTTTGCCAATATTGGACACGCTGACATAATGTGGTGTACTGTCTCCTCAAATGGGTGACATAATCTGCATTTGCTACTTTTTTCCGTTTGCAATATTTTTCTTGCAAGGTATTTTGTTTGTGGTGCTTGGTCTTGTGGTGCCACTATTGCACGTTCAGTTTCTGCTTTCACGTGTCCCTTTGACAGCCAGAAAACGTGTCTTCCTCGCTGTTGAGCTGTTTATCAATGCTTCTGATGTACTGGCCATGCACTACTTTGTTTTCCCATTTTTTCTTTAAGGACTCTTCCAATCGTGCCTTTGTGTTTTGTATTCCATCTTGTTTCTTGTCATTGTTCTCGTTTGGTTGACTGAATTCATCTATGATCTTCGCTGCTGCTCTAACTGTTGAATTCATATTTGGTTGATCGCTGTCGTGGCTTTTTCTAATATATACAAACTGATCTTCTGTATACTTTTTGTTAAGATATTCTGCAATATTAATTATCTGTTTTATATGCTGCTTCAATTTGTGACAGGCCTCTTCCTCCTGCTTTCCTCTTTACATACAGCCTATCTATATCAGCTTTAGGGTGACACATTTTGTACATTGTTAGTATCTTTCTGGCTTTCCTATCAATTTTTTTATTTCTTCTAATCTCCAATTAATTATACCAAAACTGTATCTTAATACTGGGACGGCTAATGCTCCAATTGCTGTAATTTTGTTTTTGGCATTTAATTCGGATTTCAGTATCATTCTATAGTCCGATAATTCCTGGTGAATTCCTTCTTCAATCTTTCTTTCATTTGCTGATTTTGTATGCCATCGCTTTCCTCAATCCCAAGGTACTTGGATTGTTGTTGTTGTTGTTGTTGTTGTTGTTGTTGTTGTTGTTGTTGTTGTTGTTGTGGCAACCTAAAACACAATTACCACATGAAGGCCCCAGAATATTTGAGATATTTCTTTTTTGTAGGACCATTTGCAGGTACTCAGGTGCGAGTGTGATTCTAGCACTGATACTAACGTCACTTGCTTATCTAAACATAAGTACAAATTGTTTCTGTTTTGTAAGTCACAGAATTGCGAAAACAAAATTGTGCGTACTGAAAAATAAGCTGTAGTATAAAATATTTAAAATCGTTGAAAGTGGTATAACGTACGTAAAGTCAACAAAGTTTATTCTTGCTGTGTTTGCAGTAGATATTTGAATTTGAAACAGATGGTACAGTCTTGTATACAAGCCTGTGTCATGGAGAAGGTAAACTAAATTGTTTAATAATTTGGCGGTCATATTGAGGTCCCTGTGACTACTGAGTTGCGTCTCATCAGGTTAGTTCTGCTGTCTGCCATTCAAGTGCAATACAACAACTATTGCTTCGGCCTCTGTTCACAATGAGAATGTCACAGAGTAGGCCAAGCATGTTGCTGCACACACTCGTGAATTGCTCACCATTCAGACTTCCATTTTGACACCAGACATGCACAAACGGGGGCTCAGAATTGCCATCTATTAAAATCAAAATGCCTTACGCAGTAACTTGGATAAATGTGGACACTCTTCAAGTTATTTTGAATACGATTTGTTCAGGTAAGTAACAAACACGTTACAAGTAAAGCTGGAGTAGACTGATGCAAGTTTTAACAGACAAAAGATGCCCTTGCATCAATAAACATAGCGGGTACACAGACTTCGCAGAGCACAGTCTTTGTTTGGAGGCTGACAGTTGCGGATCTTGTCAGGAAGTTTTTTGGCTGTTACAATAATAATTGTATTCCGTCTAAACATAACTTTACTCTTAAAAGTCAAAACCGGTTATATGTTTCGGCAAGCTGAAGTAGCCGTCATCGGCCTGAATAAAAGAAAATAAAAAGGACGCTTTGCTGTGGCAGTTGATAGCTCGAGATCTCAAACTTTACAGTAGGCAGTACTGCATAACATAAATAAAACATGTAAAATGTGATAAACATAATAAGGTTTAACCTTTTAAAGCCTAGTGGTAACTTTACATATGACCAGGTTTAACATTAAAAAATTCTACATGGTGCCCACATTGCGTTTATGGGTTTTGTACGGATCTCAGAACAAACAGCAACTTTTGCCTTATAAAACATTAAGAGACTGGTTTTTGTAACCGAAGTAGAGAGTGTTTACAGTGCGGTACGCACTGAGTCCTTATATAAAACAGATACGCTTCGTCTTTAAAGGGTTAATATAGTAAAATGGGTAAAGATGCCCCACTGCCCAGAGATGTCCCACCAAAAGTTACTTCGAAACCTTAGCCCTAGGAAGCTGCACATATTATGCAGCTAGAAGGTCTTCCAGTGGTGTGTCTGGGTGTGTGCAAGTCACAGTTGCTGTTTTGTTCTCAACGCCCTGACATTGTTTTGTAAAGTAAGAAACATGATCTGTAACCCTCTATATTTCAGGGAGCTAGTCTTTAATAATTTTCTGTTTGTTTATGCGTACAGTAGTTTTACCAACAGTTTGCGTGAGGGAAGAGTGGACGTTTCTCTACTGTTTTGTACCATTACAAAGGTTCGCAAGCCACACCATAGTCACGTGATCAGCCGGGGCATCTTTGCTCCACGTTTGGGTAGAGTCGCCCCACTTAAAGATGGGTAAAGATGCCCCTCTGATATTTTAACTGGCTTGGTTGACATGTGTTTATATATCGAATTGTATACCGTATGTTCATTGATACGTTAATGAAACACTGAAAAAAAATTTCACCTGCCTGCTATAATATATTTTATTTACCCCTATTACGTGTTAAAGAACATACTAAAATGGCACACCTTCACTCCTGCGTCTGTCCATCCCCCAACACGCAGCCAGGTTTCTCAGGTAAAAAAGCCAACCAAAATTATCAAACGCAGGGCCATCAGGGGTAAGAAGAAGTCTCCATGAAGAGTTCCTAATAGCTCGCCAGTCATACAGAAGAAGAAACTAAAAGCCAAACATAGGAAGAATAATTTCAAGAAAATGGTTTAAAATCCAAACTCGAGCAATTCTGATAAAAATGATGACAGTGACTGCTGTAAATAATGTACGGAGTACTACTATGTAACAAAAGAGGAATGGACAGGATAAAATGCTCATTCTGTGAAAAGTGGCTATTTGAAAACAGCACAATTTTTTCCAAAACCTGCATCGATTGTGGACGTTCTAAGAATCTTAAAAAACGTAAGAAATCTGCGAAGGAGCAAGAAGGAGTCTCACAGTGATACAGAACGTATTTTATTTTATTTGGTTCCAATTTTGTTTACTTCAAATACTATGTGTGGGGCATCTTTCACCACACATATGCCAAAGACGCCCCGTTTGCATACCTTTGTGATTTTTATTGCTGTCAGTAAACGAATTAAAATTTGATATAAAAGTACTGACCGTTTTGTAGTAGAGATCGTCCTGTACCTCTTACACACCCAGATACAACTTCTGTTGCTATACATAATTGTAAAAATCTGTCAGAGTAAAGAGTGGGGCATCTTTGCCCAGTTTACTCTAATTGTATAAATATGTAATTTATTGTAGCCGTATAGTAAGTGCAATGAAACAGTAATATTTCCATTAGAGCTGCGAATCTTGTACATATCTTACATACATTATATAGCAATACCTACTGTAAAGTTTGAGACCTCAAATTGTAAATTGCAGCAATAAATTTCCTTTTTTTATTTCTTTTATATTCAGGCCTGATGATGGCTACTTTAGCTAAGCGAAACATGTTGCTGCTTTTAACCTTTAAGAATCAAATTGTGTTTAGACTTCATAAAATTATATCATGTACTGTGATACTATAAACGCAACGGGGATGAACCACCTTAAAAGTTTGGGTGTTACAGAACGTGGCCCAGTACTGTCTTCACGACTGTCCACCCCTAGTGTCTCTCCTGAGTCACGTTACTCCGTTTCTTACCTCTGCACCCTATTTCTTTAAAAGTTGGTATGGTTACCTGTTCATACAGCAGTCTCCTTTTAAGAGTCAAAGGAAAAAATATTGGCTCCGAGATTCCTTCCTGTATTCTGCTTGTGTAAAGCGACATAATTTCTGAAGGAGAAACTATTTGTTCTTTGCAAAGAATTGTCGCCGTACCCGCACGGCGTGGCAGTAGATGGTAAATGATTTTATTTTAAAGGCAGGGACACAAAATTAAAAGGTTTATCATTTATTTAAGAATCAGTTCTGAGAATCTCTGTTGTGTCTTATGATTTCTCGTGTTCAATTTTGTAGTCGATCAGACTGTCTGCATTATATGTACCTTGTAACAAAGTTTCAAAACCTTTTAGGCTACAACCCTCCACTTGACTAGTTCTGTCTTCTATAAATATAAATTGATCACTGGCATTAAAGTGGTTTCGTGTAACTTTTGACAGACACTCTCCGGCGTGAAATGTTAGGATGTTCCATTCATTTGGCTAGCCTGTTACTAACTGACACAGTGCCTTAAGTGGGCCGAATCTGTTAAATTTTTAAAGCGTAGTGGTTACTTTACGTACTACCAGGTTTAATATTTAAGAATGCTACATGGTGCTCACATTGCGTTTATGTTCTGCGTACGGGTCTCAAGAAAAACAGCTGCTGGTGCCTTATACAACATTGATGGACGGGTTTTGTATAACCGAGGTGTAGAGTGTTTACTGAGCGGTACGCGCTGAGTCCGTATATAAAACAGACATGTTTCGTCTTTAAAGGATTAAAACTGTTACATCATAGATCTCTTTCATGTTAACTTGATATAGATGTGGCTTCACGATACGGAGTAACAGCAACATAAATATAGGACGGTAATAACATTAAACTTCGGCAGTGTACTTTAAAAGAAAAATATGGACTCTGTGCCAGCAGATAAGAAGGCCTGTAGAGAAGTTGAAAGCACCAAAGTTGAAACCTTCATTTGTAATTCAGTTGTATTTCTTGTCGAGTAATACGTAGCTAGTCGTTGAAAAATCCCAGCGTTTACAAGACAATTGATGAAGTCAGTGGAAGACAACATATTGAATACGTAGCAGAGTATGGGAGATCATATTAAAGTGCATCTTAGATAAATACGGTGGGAGGGTGTAGACATCATTGACTGGTTCAGTGTATGGTCCAGTGATGGGTTCTTGCGTACTTGTGGCTGTACTGAGTGGCTTTCCGATTTCAGCAGAGACCGTGTACCATGAAGTTACACGTAGTTACAGCCGGTGCTCGAAGCGGAATCAAACAGGAAGAGGGATGGCCAAAAAAAGGAATGAAAGATGTAGCGTTCTGCGCAGTAGCATGCCTAGGCATGCTACCGTCCAAATCATCCCTCTAGTTTTGCTTTATCGGATTTTTTAAAAAAATTAATTAAAAGTAATGTTTTCAACTTCTGTTGGATTTTTTAATTGTTATTTTTTGGAACTTAGTATTTTTAAAATTAAAGTTAAGGCCACTGGAAAGATAGTTGGAAAAAGTTACTTTTTTACCCAGAAGCAGAAGTTCAGTGCAAAGTGTGGCTGTAATTCGGGCTGTGAAATCAACACGTAACGATTTTAAAAAGCTCAGGATCCTGCAGCTATAATATAACTACGATTTCCAATCGACGTTTTATATTTAAAAATTACAAAGATAAACCAAATACAGACAAATAAAATACACAGTTAAACTGTATTTTGTTTTCCATATAAAATGTAATTAGTAACAAAAATGTGATTGTTCCCAACATGAACAATGAGAGAAGTGAATTATTAATTCGTCATACCCATAGAAGGACTTTAATTTTGAAAACAACTTCGAAAAATTATTTTTCCTTCTCACTGGATTTACAGGAAAGTGTGAAAATTAAACAGTTAAATTATGTTTTATTGACTGTAGAAAATATACTTAGTAATAGAAAAATACACGGCTCTGCCTAACATGAGCAAAGGGAGAAATGAATTATTAATACATCATACACAGTTATAAAAAATCAAATTGTTGAAACAGTTTCCAAACATTTTTTTAATTTTGACTGGAACTTTGTGTAGCAGCAGAGCAATGCATGTAGTCCGCATCCCGGCGATCCCTTCCCAGCCAGCTTTTACGTAATCCTTTTTGTCGAAACTGTCAATCGGAGGACATGCCATGGATATGAACAGTAACCCCGACGTTGTTCTAATAAAAGATAAGTTATAATGCTGTTTATGGTAGGCAAGTGCATGTGGCAGTTTTCAGCGACTGCAGGCCATTTGAAGTACTGCCATAGCCACCACTGACACTCAATTCTCGAAGGATGTACTTGCACAAATATTAAATGTTTTGACCAACTGTTAAGTATTTTTGTCTCCAAAACAGGGCTTGTTTTCATCAAGCCAGATGTACTAGCACACATATAAAATGGTTTAGCCAACTGTGATATCTGCTTTCCTCCAAAACACGGGTTGCTTTCATCAGGCCATTTTATTATGTTAAAAAGGTTTTAAATTTCTTGATCTAATTTTTTTATTCAAATAACTGTGTTTGTCACATGCAGACAAAGGAGATGCTCTTGTCATAAATTTTATAGGATAAATATTTTCACTAGTTTTAAACAAATTGTTTTTGATTAAGTTTAGGTAACTTACTGATGTCAAATTTAACTTCTTGAAATTCAGCTTCATGCACGGCGTTCTAAGCTGGTGCGTGATATAAAACTTGATTGTGTGTCACTGAATGGAACACGTGATATTGTAAGTTAACAAATTCACAAGGTAATTTGTCTTTCAATTTTTTGGAAAATGTTCTATTTCCATGGCAGTATCCATCAAAAGTCGCATGCTTACCATAAGCTTACGTCACCCGATGCTATGTAAGTCCTGTATATTATGCTCTTTCTCCTCCAGTACGTTTTCCAGCCATTGAACCTTCTGCCATATGTCCTTGCAGAGTCTCATAACTATTCCAAACAGACAAAAGAACGTGCGCTTGCCGACGCCTATCGAATACTCAAAATACGTCCAACTGATTGTGGCTTTACACTCAGTGCCCATACAACATTTCCGATCTCGATTTTGTTTTTAGCAGGCGTGATTTAAAAAGAAAATGGCTTGTCTAAAAAAAAGTCTTTACGTATGGTATAGCTGTAAAATGTCGGGAACAATATTACTAACAGCTAGGTGCAAGTGATGGTTGCTGTACTGCCGAATTTTAATTCTGGAAACTCATTTACATGTAGGCGAGCTACGCCTGCTGTCCTGCCAAGCGTATTGGCAGCACCATCACAACCAAACGAAATATTTTAATTTAAAAAGTATCATCGAATGCATGACTATTTAAAACGTTTAAAAATATCCCTGTAGTGGTAAAAGCTCTGTGCTGCTTTTTTCCATCAGGTTGAAAAATAAGCAACTTAAAACACTTTATTCTGGCATTTTTACAGAGCATATTTTTGTATTTAATGTGATAGATTCGTCAATGAAGATGCCTACTTCGTCAACATTCCCTGTTGTGTAATTGACAAGTTTCTTTCGTATTTAATTTTCAGTAGGGTGTGTGGATTTTGCATATGAATGGTAACGTAATAGGTTTCGCTCTACTTCTAAGCGTTTAGTACTTGAACGGTTATCAGCGCAGGTAAATCGAAAAACGGAAGATTTGTGCTGTTAGCGTGATAAGCAGTTAAAATATACGGTACGTTCTTTCATACTTATTATTTTTCATTTTACAACGGAAAAATTCTGTTCGCTTTTTAACAAGTGAAGATATTTCGCGACTTTCATATGCGCGTCTGATAACATGTATGGTGAAAGATCTTCCCACATAGGCGGCTGCTTTTGTTCCTTTGCTTCATTATATTCTTTAAACGAAAACTGACCCATTAATTAATTACTTAAGTTGTCTGTCTTACGACAGGTCCATAGCCACTTCCAAAGCGAGTTCTCCAGAGAGTGCGATCTCGTGCCTCCCGTTTCAATTTCCACTATGCTCACGTTTCCTTAAGGTACCTGCTTACGTCTCTTTCCTCGTCTTCCCGTTACTCATATCCTTCCCTCTATATTTCTTTCAATAACCTGTTTTAGAAGGCAGTTTCTACGCAAAATGTGACCAATCCAGTTAGCCTTCCTTTCTCGACCCATTCGCTTTCTAATTAAACCGTGGGCATTTGTTGGCCTCAAATTATTTACCGACATATAGGGCCTACGTAGCATATCGTATGCAGTTTTTCACGATTCTAACCATTATAATATATTTGTAATTTTCACGCCATTTTTACCTCCGTCCAGTAACACGGAAGACGGTTTTTTTAACGGGATCATGGATTAGTCAAACGGGAACTTGATTTATGTCCTTCAGGATCACTATTAATTGCGTTGGACACGCCTGTCACTTACTCATTGTAAGTGGGCAGCAACTACAAGTACGATTGCACAATGTACGAAGACTGTTACGCGTTTAAGCTGTCTGAAAACTTGTTTGAAAACCAATCGCATCGAAAATGTCGATGGAGGTGGGGGAAATGATGGCGCAGCAGGCCAGCGACTTATCACCAAGCAACAGACTATTACAAAAAGTCCCGGGATGATTTTGGGTCTGCAAATAAAGAGCAACCGGGACGGTTTTAAACTTGTAAAAGAAAGAGGATGGCGTGCTCCTTCATCCCACCTCATCCTGCCTCACTTCGAGTAAGGGGTTTTTATCGAAGTAAATTAAAAATTAGTGGGCTGTTATGAATGTTAGGTTTGAAGGCGTGTGGCGGCGTCATATATCTGCGTAAGCTTTCACAGTCCTCCTTCTAGTGAAGTATATAAACTGAAGTCCTCCTTGAGAAGCTGGTAGTCGCTTAGCTCGAAATCAATGGTTGATTATTTCCTCCACAAGGACCTGCCCACTGAACTCCATCCTGGTTTAGTTAACTGGCTTCCACATCCTCGCGTCCTTTTTTCTCTGCAGTAACTTTGGTATCGTCCGTATGCATACGCTTGAGCCTCCCGCGTGGCCCTCCTGTATGTTCAGGCTTTTCGATTATTATTATTATTACGTTTGAATACTTTTATCGTATTCGTACTTTTTTGTTGTGCCTTCCAGAGGTAAAGAACTGCATTTTTTATTATTCAGTTTGTGTCTGTTGCCTTCATATGCGACTTGTGTCATTCCTACACTTGAATGCCGGTTATAATTTCATCCTACACCATCAGATATTTTTCGTGTCAGATGTATTCTGTATTTTATCCATGAACACAGTGAGTCCTGTGGGATGGCATAATTATCAGAGGGAGTCTTTAATATAATCAGGATACACTTGATAATATTCCTTGGCTGGAGGGACAGTAAATATTTTACAGTCCTCAGATAAAAATCAAAATATTTTGTTCAAATGTACAAGGGTATGTGGGTGTGTGAATACTGTATCAAATACGTGGTGCTTGGTTACCCTTTGATCTGCAGTGCAGTTTCCCATTCCATTAACAAAGCCCCGAGATATTGGTGGGTAGAACACACAATAGCAGCATCTCTGTCCTTCAGCAATAGACATTCTATTCGTATTGTTCTCTCTCATAGCGGTAATTGCGGGCTTCGTTACGCATGCCTAATTTATTAAGCCTAGGCTTTTTTTTTTGGCCCGAAATGCGTAAGCTGAATCCATAACGCGGATTCCATATTGTGGTGTTCTGGTTTATGACAATCCAGCCCAATAGGTGGGCGTCAGCGTTTCGCAGGAAAATACTGCCTCCATGTTCTTTGCTAAATATGGGAAAGTGTATTTTTCTGTATAAATTTGGTAACTTTCTACAATCCTAAAGGGCTTTATGCTGAAAACCGTAATATGCGTCTTCACCAAGAGAAAAATTCTGATCTTATAAAGGCTTTTAATCATGTGACGCTGCCTAAGCTCGGCGTAAACACTGAACCAGTCTAGGCTGGCTCGATTCCACCAGCACATTCGCAGCGTCATAATCTGAAATTTCTGTAAATAAGGAGGAAGCAATTTCTGTCTCATAAGTTCCATCTCCAAAAGTAATGAGCGAGTGTCTGTTAGAATTAGTTCTATTGAATCAAAATTCGGCGGACGGCTTTCCTTTGCTGTTCGTCGGGTCAACAATTAATTGGTTTAATCATGCAAGACCTGTTATTAGTAGAACCAGATCAGTGTTCGGCTAATAACTTCGGGAGAGGGAATAAGCATTTAACAAAGATAAAATGAAACTTGTTCTGAGGATTGCGTTCTACTGGGATACGACGCTGTGAAAACCTCAACACTTGCCGTATTTGCCACCCCTGTGGAACTGTATGTGGGAGGTAGCTGATTTGAATCTTGAGCTAACTACTGGTTCTCCTGACTAAGACGTCATGGCTTTCCTCATTTTCTCCAGACTCATTTTCAAATTACGTTTTGCAGATAAGGTTAGTAAGACGTGAGGTATATGTGGTGGACAGTAGAAATGCCTACAAATTTTTTACTGGGAAAAACTGAAGGAAAGAGCCCGGTTATGATAATTGTCTTAGAGGGGAAATAATGTTAAAATGGATATCAAAAAAGTGTTTGAATGCGTGGAATTGATTCTTGCGGCTGAGGATCAGAAGCAATGGCAGGTGTTGTGAACATGAACTGCAGTGCTTCGTAAGAAACAGGGAATATCTTGGCCGTCTGAGCGATAATTACATTATCACGGAGGATTGCTTCTGCTTTCTAGTTAGATAATTAGTTTGTATCTTCCAATACGCTTCGGCACTCTCCTGATTTCAGTTTATGATACGTTACCTTTATTAATGTTATATAACCTCTGTACTTAAAACCATGAAAATATTAAGATGTACGAACAAAACTGTGATAATTGGCTCAGGCAGATATTTAGACAAAGTTAAATATACAGTCGAACCAGGTTACAACGACATCGGTTTATGCTACAGCTCACCTACAGCGTCAGATGTTTTGTGGTACCAATTAAACTCGTTACTGTTAACCATAAAATTATAGTCCTCAGTTATAACAACACTCGTTTATAACGACACAAAATATTCAGCCCACTTCATAACGTTATAATCGAGTTCGACTGTACGTGGTTTAATAGGATAAAAGGTTTGTAAATATTGCTTGCATTTGATGACGAAGAGGGGACCACCCTGACAACCCGGGCGTTAATCGGTGCGTGGTCCCACGGACGTGAACTGTACTACTACTACTACTACTAGTAGTAGTAGTAGTAGTAGTAGTAGTAGTAGTAGTAGTACTACTGGTGGTGGTGGTGGTGGTGGTGGTGGTCACTTATAGGCTAGGTATTTACAATTATATACTACCTGAAACCTGGTGTATAATGTTACAGCTACACTGTAGTTACAGTTTATGGTACATGTAATGCCATTTTCCAAGATAAACGTCTTGTACTTTTGCATTAGTGTGTGCAGTGCCCAGTATGGCTGTTTTCTGTAGTTACTTGATGTAGTGCTTTCCGGCTGTCTTGTCTGAATGATTTTGTGATGGTTCCAATTGCCCCTATTTTTATTATTGTTTTACCGGTAGAGTGCGATTAAGATGACATGGCACACGGCGACGCGTGGGAGGGGAAATGAAGGGGAAACAGGAGAATGGAGTGGGTATCCAGCATGACTCGCAAGACCGCGGAGCATAGCCTCTCCAGCACGGTACAAATGCTGCCAGCTGACCCGCACACCTCGGCTGCCAGTAGTCGACTACACTGTCGCCCCCGCCGAGTCACATGGACTCGTCCGTTTCGCCGAAAGTCGAAATCTGGTTTCCGCGCGTGTGCCATCTGATCTCAACTGCACTATACCACTTTTTTTTTTACATTCCGCACGCGCTGTGTTTCTATTGTATTACTGTTAGTACTGTTATTTTAAACTGTGCCGATAACAAACCTGCATATAAATGAAAATGTACAGCGATTACAAAAGGGAAAGTAAGATGATCGGTCCTTAAAGACAGTACTTTAAGACAAAAGATGTGATTTTGCAGCCCGTCTTTTCCGTGCAGAAGGTAAAGAGTGATCATAAGGTCGTCAGATGCAAACAGCATTCGTTAATGCATCTTTCTGCTAGCACGATACTCCGTTTTTAGTAGAGAAATATATTTATAGATGTTAGGTTTTGATCTGTTCTTTTTTTAAGTCTCGATATTTGCTTATTACAGTTCGAAGATTCGTTCACAATTATATCACAGCGTAAAAATTTCACGTGCACTTACAAACTGACAGTTTTCAACAGACTGTATAAACTATGCGTGGGTTGAGTCTGCTTAACATTTAAATTTAAAACGAATTCATGCGATGTCTAGACTATGAGGTACCTTGTTTGAGAAGCGGACAGTTTCAGAACGAAAGCTTTAATTTTATATGGATTTCATTCTTACAGTGTTGAGTTGTGTAAAGTTGGGAGGGTGATTTTATCCACAAATTGATTGCAGTTTTATAGACAGGCACCAGAGCTGCTCTCTGCGTACGGGACTACACACCTTCGCTCCCCAAGACTCTAATCTTGATATGAATTTGTCTAGTGCTTTCTGTGGGCATGAGATCTACTTCCTAGCCCTAACAGTATAACATGGATAAATAAGAACGTTTGAGAACATGTTGCTCAGAATATTTGGAGATGACAGAAAGAAGAAAGTGGAATAAGAATACGTCGCAACAAGAATCATCGACTGAGAGAGACCTTTAGTGGATATTCAGTTACGTTGGTACAATAGCTGATGCGCAAGTTACTAGCCAAAGAGTGACGTCCCTGACAACAGAACACCCTCTGCCGTGTGGACTTCGCGTGACAGATGAGCTTGTAGTCATATAACTTCTGTATAATTTATTTAATTTTGAAAATATTATAAATACACTACGGAGACGCCATCATTGTCAGTGTGTTCTGTGAAATATTTTACGCTCCAATACCGCTAAATACGGCGGCACGCAAGACGTAGACGTGCGTACGATGTCTCAAAACAGCAAAACTGTTGCATTTTTGTCCGTTTTGTAGTTTGTTTAAATGTTAATTTAAAATATAGTTTAATTAAGTTTAGTTTCTTTACAGATATATTTTTCAAAATCAGTCATGCACTGACTGAGTTTGAGAAAATATATCTGCAATGGAAAACACAACGAGGATGTGTCATCTCAAAATAATTTCTCTTCTTTAATTTGGCTGATGAATAAAAATAATCATCATTTGTGATTCAATATTCAAAAAATTTCGCCTTTAAAATAATAGAAATGGACTTCCCTGAGCGCACACCGTAATGAAATGTGGTGGACACGCTCGTGGTGCAAGATATAGATATTATTTGCAAGATACAGAAATCCGCTTGCTTTGAAATGCCATGTCTGTCTAAATCTTGGCATGTTGCCATGCAACCGAAACTTTAAACGATTTTGGATCTATTATATTAGTTAACAAAAGGCAGAGAGGAGTTTCTTAGAATCAATAATTGCTAGTAAATTTTCGGTGAAAATCGTTTACTTTGGTTACTTGCAGGCCTTCTTCGGTAACTATGGACCTAGGCCGTGCAGGCCCTACCTGTTTTTTTTTGTGTCTTCGTCTTTTCAAGGCTGTAGCCAATTTCTCACGTTCCATATTTCATTACCACGTAAGGACTTATCTTCCTTTCTTACAGTTATTTTGGTCATACATTTATAAAATGCTCGGACTCCTAGTTTATCTTCATCTTCTACACATGCAAATAGTTTCAAGCATTTTGTTTGAAGATTGCAGATTTCTGGGATGTAGTGCCACGTAGTCTGGTAGAAATTTACGAGCACTTTAAAGAGACTTGCGAACTCTAACAACATGATCGAAAATTTTCTTTTATGTATAACCAAGATCGTGGCAAGGGATTTCTCCGAAACGTCGGTAAGCTTGTATCGGACTACATGGCATCACATCTCAGAAAACCTATTTCCATGCAGCCGCCGCCACAACAACGTCAGATCCCTCACAGCAGTTTGTAGTTTAATTAACAACACTGTCAATAATTTCCACCCTGAATACTGTCGAATGATTGTGTGACAATTATTAATAAACTGGAAAATATGTTGCGCTTGTCGTGATCCATGTAATGTCCTGTAATGGGATTTTTCTGAAGGGACAGAAGAAAGCCACAAAAAATACCAGATAGGTTATGCGGCGTCTCGGCCGAATTTCAAAACGAATACAGTCGGCGATATTTCTAGCATGCGTGAGGTAAATGAGAAATGTAGTCTGTATTGAATTTTAGTGGGGAAATTCTGAACGCGAAGTTGAGTGTGAGGACGTAGGCATAGATTTTGGGTGATAATATTAAAGCAGATCTTAGATGAGTAGTATAAAAATATGATCTTCATTCATCTGGCTCAGAATAAGGTCCAATATTAGGCTGTTGCAAACACGAAATGAACCTTTGAGTTACATAATTGGCGTGGAATTGCTTGAGTAGCTGAACATCTACCAGTTTTCCAAGGACATTACTGCACAGCCGTTTCAGTCGATAGTAATGCAGTTATGTATTTTCTTCCTTACGCAGTCACTTGCCTGCTTACTTACTTAAGCCATTTAATCGCTTGTTTCGTAATTTGCTTGGATATAGGCTACTTCGTTATAATTTACATAGTTTACTGCTTGTTTGCCTATTTAGTTGCTTGCCCGTTTACGTACATTCCTGCTCATTTCCTTGCGTACTATTTAATTGCGTACTTGCTCATTTATAGTAAGGAATATTCAGGTGTGCTTCCACAGCCCGCACCAACGAAAGGTATTGCCGAAAGTACACTAAGCAGTTCTCTTAAGACCTTATCATTTTTTTTCATTTCTTGCAAGGTAAAGGTACCTTTGTCACTGTGCACACCATCAAAGTGTATGGGGGAGAGGAAGTTTAGCTCCATTCATAACTTCGTCACCATATAGAGGTGAGTGGTCAGCTTCACGACCCGGGCCCGCTTTACCCCCGGTGAAAATGCCCCGGAATTCATTGAATAATAGGCTTGTTGAGTCGCAGAACAGGTGTGGACGTTTCGGAGACAAGTCTTTTGCTACTGCCGAGAATCAAACTGCTGTTCTTCAGCTGTCCATTCTGTAGCATGTTCACTATAGACTGAGTTGTGCTAGCTCATTCTTTTTTTAAACGTAGGCCTATACTTCAACCGTTTGTAAATTTCTATAAATGAAATTCTGATGAGACGTTTAATAATGCATCAGTAGACTCACAACACGAACAGCGCATATTTCACGATGTTGTGGGTGGACGACATGGCATGACAGTTTTACCTGCATCGACAACAGCCGGTCATTAATCGATCAGTGTTAAGTGAGTGCAAAAGTGGTTTATGAAATTCACTATAGTGTTGGTAGGTACATTACAGCCCACCCTTCTTGTAGAAGTATAGCTTCAGTCTTTCTCAAAATTCCCTCTTTTTATAGAGGTGACTGTTTAGCGATAGGCCGCGTCGCTTTAACCCCGGGCGAAACTTTATCCGTGCCCACTGGGTGGGAAGCGTGGTAGGGGCCCCACAGAGAGTTTGAAGACGGAGAGGAGAGAAATCTCCTTCCCACACCGGAAAATCAAAACCCGATTTTCCACCCCTCCAGCCTGTAGTCTACCCACTGTGTTGACTGAAATTTCCCAGCTCCACTCACCGTGTAGTAACCCTTCCGACTCAAGAACTTAGGTACTTTTTTGCGATATATCATTTAAAATGCAGCGCATCAAATTTCGTTTGATCTTCATGTCAAATAAGTGCCGCCCGAGATGTTAAATGGTCATATTCTCCTCATTACGAAGCATATTTGATTCAATATAACAAGAGCTGTAGATATTTGAAGGTATTACATGCACCTTTAATTAGTTCAATTAAACCAGTTAACCCCACAGTAGTTAATGAGAAGCTAATATTCTCTCAACTACCCCTGCTTTTACAGACGCCGGAGATTCATCATCTTGTTCACTGTAACGCGTCATTCCTTTCTGTCTGGACCCACGTTACGTCCATTCCGCGTCCTATCTTCAGCCGAAAATTTCGCTCTTCTGGCTTGTGTCCGGTAGACTGCCGGTTCGATCTCGACCGAGACATCAACTGTCCGAACAGACTGTCGTGATTTTCTCAGCCTCTTGAAATAAATTTCGGAACAGTACTTCAAATTGTATCACTATTGCATAATTTCGTATTCCTCGCAATTAGTTATTCAAAACGATGAGCCCTCTGTTTGACGTTATGTGTAATCTAAGATGCTGACAGTGTACTTAATAAACTATAACTAAATAAATTACTCTGTATAAAGGAGAGAAAATAAATGACGGTCTTTATAAAAGACGTGAATATAAATCGCGTCTGCAGCAGAATGACGCATTGTGCAAGTTAGAATTAGTAGAAATGCCACACGAACATGACCACAGTGATGTGACTCCCCTCCTGGCAGAAGTACTGGCCATCCGATAGCAGCAGTGGACAGAAAGAAAGACGTTCGTTTGGAATTCCTTTCGAAAGATTTATGTAATGGAAGGAAATGGAATCGCGAAGTTGCAAGTGATTTTAGTGAGGACGAATGGACCAAATGTCCGGAGGGTTCTCTGTCTGTTGCCAATCAGTTTGGCTCGACGACAGTATGTTACACTGCATGGCTGCAGAAACACTGCTTGAATGTAAGTTATCCCAGTATTCCGTGATGCATGGCGCTCCTTGGAGATCTGACGATTTCTTAGCTGGCCAAGAAATGTCCTGCCTTTATGGAACGTAAAAATCTATCGCCGCTTTGACCTATTTTACTCTAGTTTAACACTTTAAGGACGAAACGTTATCAGTTTTATTTAAAAGACCTAGTTCATACCGCACAGTAAACACTGCTCATCTCAATTACAAAACCGATCACTCAGTATTGTATAGGTCAAAGTCGTTGTTTATTCTGAGATCCACACAAAATTACACTCTGTGGGCAGAACTTAGAATTATTTAGTGTTAAACTGGGTGGTACATGGTAACCACTAGGCCTTAAAAGGTTAGCCTGACAGCTCGAACACGTCAATGCCGCCACACAAACCGTTTGTTTTTCAAAATCCACTGCAGTATTATCTGTATCTGCGGTTACCTGTTTCGAAGTTGGGATACCTGTAAAATACGTGTTAAGTGAATGCATCTTTTCTTGGCAGATGATAATTACGTATACAATGTAGGGAATATATAGATTTTAGTTCGTAAGTTAACACTATACAGGGAGTTCAATTTAAAACCTAACCAAGACGCACGCAAAGCTTAACGGCCTTACATATCACCACATAATGTACAGTATTAGGTACCGCATGCTAGAGTAGGTTTTGTAAGTAACCTTCGGCAACTCTCAGACATGCATGACCTCGGGTGAACTGTTTATTAAATACTGGTTGAAGTTCTTGTCTACACATTGCGGGTACTGCGCGCCAGATGATTCTTTACGTTCGTCCTGTGTGTGTTGATTGCTTTTTATTCAAACTTCCCACAGACAATAAATGCATGGGGTCAGTCCGAGCAAACGAACAGGCAACAAAGGACGACTAATTATTCGGTCCCCCAGAAGGTTCCTTAAGTCAGTCACTGAATTGCGCCGTTTTGCTGGAAGAACCCGTAGGCCCTCTCATTACTTAAACTTTCAAGAAATGTTGCGAGAATCTGTCTAGTACACCTTTATGAATTTATTGTGTCCGGAAAGAATATCGGTCTGATTATTCTTGTTGCACTGATAGCGCACCGTACCCAAATTTCATGTCGTGTAACAGAACCTCGTATATCATTCTTGGATTCTCTGCCAACCAGTACTTGCTATTTTGAATGTTTACGTGGGTCTTTAATTAAAACCATGCCCCATCTGTACAATAAGTTGGCAGTGAATCGATTACTCCATTACACACCGCTTCATAGAACCGGTTACAAAACCGTACCCTCGCCGCACGGTCTGCTTCCTGGAGTTTTTGCACAACTCGTAAGTTTGTAGCTATTGTTTCAAGCGAAGTAATTTTGTGGCTTCTTGTGCAGATGACACCTACACACCGGTCGCCTGTGATAACTTCTTAAATAGTTCTGTATAAATCATTCAGATCGCGCTTTAATATCATCAATTGCTTCTTCTGAAAGAACACGTTGTCCTTGCTGTTGCTTCTTATTTAACAGTGAAGCCATTGTTCTGAAATTGTTACTGTTTGATGTATTGGCGACTTCGAAGGATAGAAAACGTATTCTAAATTCCAAATTTGTAAGTTTCCTCTCGGCACTTTTTCTGCAATTCCTTATGTACCTCGTAGGTTTCTACAATGAAAATCCTCTGTATTAAACTGTACTGCATATTCTGGAGCAAAAGGAATGTACGTTACACTGTGCTTCACACGTCTGATACAGACAGCAGATTCAACTGGACCATGTCACTAAGTCGTCAGCTGATACAGTGCACCGTACACGCGGCGATAGGACTGGCAATGTGTGAGTCATGCAATGGCCGTTAAACTTGCAGTGTATTTGGGTTAGGTTTTCAATTGGACATGCTGCATAGGGGATCCCACAGATAAACGGCGGTTAAGCCGGAGGACTTTACGTGTTGTCAGAATACAGTATAACCTACATTTATTCATTATTCTGCAATCTACAACTAGATTTTCCAAGTGACATAACATTTCAGGCTTTCCGACCAAGGTGTATGGCGTCGTTACTCCGTGCATGCCACAGACCCCCTGTCATTATGCGAGATGCTTTTTAGCACTGTGAGGTTGTTGTACCACTCTTACCCTAAGAAATTCCGCTAGCCAGACAGAGAGAAGGCGGGCTGATACAGCTCGGGACGGATGCTCAAGTTTGACCCGAATGTCTGACAGTGCGCCTAATAATTAATATGCTTCCATTCCCAGTCGAATGTTCTCCTAAACTGCCTGATCTCATATACAGGGTCGTTGAAGAACTGAAGAATACGTTAGACTCGGTTAATGACGGGTGTTGCACAAAAAGCACGTTTACTAGCACGTTTTTCGAATGAGATGCACATGTGTCACATGATACACACCTCTTGAAATTGATAGACTTTAAATACATTTATATTTAACCCTTTAAATCACAATGACACATATATGTACAGCCTGCTTTTTAACATGAATAAACTCAGAATTTTACCCGCACTGTGTATTGTATATTACTATTTTTTGTGGTTTTGAGAATAAACAGTCGCGGTTTCCGTAAACACCATTAATCAGTAGGTCCTTATACGTATAACGAAAACGCAGTATGTTACGTGTGCGGTAGGAAATAAATTCTTGTGTAATATCCAGTAAAGGTGAACGTCGTATTTCAGGGTGTTAGTCCCGATGTTAAATTCGCTTTTCATTCTGATTGCCTGAAGCGAAGATCTGAAAGAAGCAATAGGGTAAAATTGTCGATTAAGGCCACGCTGGTGATAAAGTTACTTCAGTTTTTCTAGCTAATTGACTTTCTACCAAAAGAGAGCGAATTTTACATCCATAATTTTATTCCCCATGTCATTGGCTCTTACATTTTGTGACTTTGAATCGGCGTGACTGTATTATTCGACAGTCTTCAGCAACATTGCAGGTAGAGTGTAATGTCTGTGTATACAGTCAGCCATACTCTTTGTGATGTCGATGGGTTCAGAACTTAATGCTTTGTAATAATCCCACGTAAATTATTGGCTAAGTTCATTCGTTAAAGCATGCACATTGTCTGAAAGGAAAGGTGTGTTTTCGAGCATTACCCTCCCGTGAATTTCGGCAAGTAAATCTCGTCGGACATTTTAAAGCTTTGTGGAACCTGTCTGTTAAAATAGCGTTTGACTTATGTAGTAGCCATAACCATTTACTATTTATTGTCTTAAGTTCATTTTTATATTTCATGGGACCGCCTTCATATTTCTGTTGAAGACTCAAAGACAGGAGTTATGAAACATATTTTAATCTTCATATTATATATTTTATATTTAAAATGTATTGCCTTGATTGTGTTCAGTGAGTTGTGATCTATTTTAAGTGCTTTAAATTATTTAGTACTTGACCAAGGTATCAAAGTACATACATGGCCTTGTTTGCCTCACTGTCGGGTAATAACGCCGTTTGCACAGTTATTAAAAGCTGTTTCATAAGTAACTAAAATTCTGTATTTTTCTAAGAATTTACCTGTACTTACCATGTCCGATAATTTTGCTTATAAAATGCGAGTATAATAATTCAAACATTAAAAATGTAAAATATATTGAAGAAAAGATGACTTGCTGGCTTTACACCCGACTTTACCCTCACTCTAAAATAGAAGTGGTTTCTTATGAGTTGTAAGTTTTCATAGGTTGGCAATAGAAGGACGAGCTGTACTCAGAAGGTTCTTTGATATATCACGAGATTTAGCGAGAGACATGCACGAAATAAAACATGCATAAGTCGCTTTCAGTAGTGGATCACTCCAGCTGAGCTATCAGTGAAGCTTCATCCGTCTCTCTGTGGACAAGCGAAGACTGCAGTTTCGTTTCTTGTTTGTTTCACTGCTGCTTAGAAAGTCTGCAATTTGTATAAAAATATTTTCTGTCACTTTTGTTTTTCGATCACATCTGGTTTACACCTGCACGTAATTAAGTCGTAAGCTACTGTGTCGAAACGGCAAATGCCTGTGCGAAGTTCATATTTTTAACCCTTTAAAGCCTAGCGGTAACTTTACACACGACCAGGTTTAACATTAAAAAATTCTACGTGGTGCCCACATTGCGTTTATGCGTTTTGTACGGATCTCAGAACAAACAGCAACTTTTGCCTTATAAAACATTAAGAGATTGGTTTTTATAACCGAAGTGGAGAGTGTTTACAGCGCGGTACGCACTGAGTCCTCATATACTTGTAAAACAGATACGCTTCGTCTTTAAAGGGTTAAACTGCAAAGGAAGTGAAAGAGGTTGGAGTTCTTCAGCGAAGTTGTTAAAGGAAAGCATTTGCTTTCGAAGTGAAATTACTTGTGATGTCTGAGGTTTTTAACGTGCTGAATATTCATATTTGGTGGCCCTGATTATAATCCCACAGTGCAGCCTGGTACGTGAGTACCAGGTGGGTAATCATATACTAGACTACATGCTGTGAGAGCCTAGAAAATCATTATGTAAATTAGGCTTACATGTATGCTACGTGCCTGTGTATTTCCACAGTAACGTGAAGCTTCTAATCCGTCCAGACTATAGTCTTCTGTGATTTGACGCCGTGTAGGTTGGTAAGTTGGCACCAGTGTTCAGAATGGCCCCAATACCTTCAGCTTCGTAGTATAAATTATGATGCCTGTTTACCAAACTACACGTTGTTACATGCCTGCCGAATATAATTCTCTCACTCACTGCCGTGAGAACTCCAAATATCAAATTCGTAAATGTTTTTGCACTTCTAATCCTTAAAGCACATTGGCTGCTATATGTACCGGCTCTTGTACCACGTAACAAGCACATTTTGCCCACGCGGTACTTTTATTAATTTCATATAATTCTGAGAAGAAAGAACGTTGGATATTGTATTAGCTGGGAGATAAGAACTCAATATTTGAATATTACGTAGAGTGTCTGAAGTTAAATTCGGAGTCCTCTGTTATTCCTAATTTGCGTGATTTGTCTGCTCAGAAACAAAGCCGCACGCAGTAGTAATTATCCCAAATATAACTTCTTGTACCATGGATTACAAGTCATGCCTCATTATCCCCAGTTTTGAGGAGTTTTCAAAGTGCTGAAACACTACTGTTGTTCTGGTAGACGAAGTGTAATATGTTACATGCAAGTGTTGATCCGTAAGTGCAGTGTGTGACCCAGGTGTGAATAACACCGCACCGAACTCTTTGATGTTGTAGAACTCACGGCTTTGCTTTTGTCTTCACGTTCACGTTTTGTGTTGATGGTAAGGATTCTGAAGGAAACTGTAAGGTGCTAAAAAGTGTTGTCCTTTAATAAAACATAGCCTGAGATTCAACTTTGTCACTTGGAAGAATTTAGAAAATGTCGCATTTTCAAAATTAATCGCTTGTTTCCGAATTTGTATAACGACTTTAACATTGTCCATTCCGTGTACGTGCGTATATTGCAATATTATATGCTAGCACCACCTCGTTCGCAATGTTAAAACATTATGCAATCACGTTACATAAACCCCGCCATGTTTCGGTGCACTAGGACACCATATTCAGGGGATAACACATTAACATTAAAAAAATACACAAGCCCCGTTATTAAAATGTTAATTAAAATCATTGTTATGTGAAGTACCATACGTTGACGCAGTATGTTGAAATATGCGTGCACATTTTCCTTCTACACAAATGTTTTCTGAATCTTACCGCTTTTCTTCTTCTGCTTATAGTGTTCTGTTTGATTTTCTTCTTCGTACAAAAATACTAATCACCAACAAATGCACAAAGAGAGTTTTATCATCAATCGTAACACACGCCTACATGTTTCGACCCTGCTGGGTCATCTTCAGGGAGAACTTTTCGTTACGTTTAGACTAGGGTTGCACTTTACAGTTGAGTGAAAATGTGCTGTTGACTGTGTACTGCGTTGTTTTTGGAGGCGTGAACTCTCTGCGATCCCGGCCTGCGCTGCAACGCAGTACACAGTCAACAGCACATTTTCACTCAACTGTAAAGTGCAACCTTAGTGTAACGATAACAAAAAAGTTCTCCCTGAAGATAACCCAGCAGGGTCGAATCATGTAGCAGTGTGTTACAATTGATGATAAAACTCTCTTTGTGCATTTGTTGGTGATTACTATTTTTGTATAATATAGTGCACGGACATGGAACACATTAAATTTCTTCTTCGTCTTATTCTCCTTACCGCTTACCTCTGCCCCACATAAGTAACACTGTCGTCATTACTGAAACACGTTTTATGCTACTGACTTTAATTGCATAACTTCTATACCTTTAGTTAAATTTTACTTCTAGGCGTCTTAAAGACGAGAATCGCGTAAGTGTGCATAACCCAGATCGCCACCACCAGCGCTGCATATAATATTCTTCGGATGGTTAGTGAAGTAGAATGAGATGGTCTTGACGTGAACAGACGAACGGATGGAAAATTTGTAGAGGATCACACCAGACCTCAGAGAGGACACATAGGCATAGAGGGGATAATGGTGGAATGGATCTTGAAATAAATATGGAGTGAACTGGGTTGGCTAGATTCATGTAGCACATAAGTACACACAAAACCTCAATGGAAAAGAGCACTTCGGAGATTAGGCATCGATAGAGAGAATATCGAAATGGCTGCTAAAATATACAGAACGCCTGTTTAAAAGTGGAACCCGCACCAACGGCGGCGTTATCCGGCTGTGTACCACTCATTCCCAGTAGTCTGATCCCCTCGCTTTCCCTTACACTGCACTGCTGTGTGCTTAGTTACAGATCGACGTGTCTTCAGAACAGGCCGTGTGTAGAAGCAGCGCATAATAAATATACGTCTTTGCTGTTGTTTGTAACTATAAAATGTAGTGCAACACGGAGATCGATTGCGGCGTAAACGATTGTGATTGTTGTTGTTCGTAAATATTTAATAGTCCGTAATACAGAGTATTTTTATTGTGAAATATTTAATGGTAAATACTCGTAGTTGATATAAGAGTGTTGTAGGCGGATGTACTCGTATGTTTTGCGGTGCTTGAACTCCGTTCAGAATAAACGGCTATGAAAATCTTCGTTGCGACTGTACGGTTTTGTAAGTGGTTTGTGAGGAGGAGGGTAGTGGTGATATTTGTGGTTTGCTAACTTACAGTGCAGATTACATTACTTCATTTGTCACGTAAATGTGCAAAATAACGGAGGCTAGTTTAGCACATAACCCCAGACTAATACACGACCTACTGTTACGTGCCATTAAAGTCGGAGTATAGTGTGCTGTCGGTGCGACAAGAATTATAGGAACAATTTTCTTTTCATGCGCAGTAAATTCAGAAGGATACAAAGGAAAAATTATTGCAACTTTTTAATTTAAATGATAACAATAAATATGGATTCTTTCAGCAAGACAGTGCAGCCGCACATGCGTTTATAAAAGAAACACGTACAGACGCACAGGGAGGGAGGACGACCTGTAAGAAATAATTTGGCACACAGTATCAGCAGTTTCTAGACAGTAACTTCGAACGGACTGTACAATATTGTCCACGTGTTAAGCATGCCTCATTGCAGGAGGTCATTACCTAGGCATGCTTTAACATAACGGTAATTTATGTTGCGCCATACAGGTTTTAATACATATTATGTGATCGAGTTCCGCTTTAAGCTGGACATCTGTATATGATGTGGGCTGCTGACACAGGAAGCAGCGCCGGTAAGGAAATGCATACAAAATTGTAGTTGGACGCTTCCAAGGAGGAGACATATTTAACAGGCCTAAGCACACGATGTGAACAGTGAACTAATTGTCATGATAAATATAGTGTGAGAATGTGAACTGGATAAAGATATAATCCAGTTGTATTTTCCAAACGCCATAATGAACCTTATGGTTCCGTAGTTTGTAGAGAATTCTTTGACCAGCTGAGCGAGTTTTAGCTGTTCATGGGAGAATCTCCTCCGTGGAAAGAACAGCGTGTTGCCGCAGTCACAGTGTTCAGTTATACACCGAACATAAATAATTGAGAGCTTTTCTTCCGGAAGAAAAATAGCTCTGCTCATATTTATATGCATTTTAATGGTGGAAACGTTGTATATTCTGTAACTGGAGTCCTGTACTGCGCGTCTGTCTGAGGTGGCCCGTAATACCAAGTGGCAGTTACTGTTCATTTGAAATAAACTTCAATTTACTCTTCCGTCTTCGGGCAATATCCCGCCACCCCCTTTTCCTGCGTTATGGATTTCTGTATAAATAATTCAGTTTAATGTGTATGCAGTGGCATGTCCTGGAACTTCGTTTGTTTCATCGTATTTGACTAACTTTTTGTATTTTTCTTCCATTCTTTTCTTACTCTTTCTGCCTTTCGGTATTTATTGCATTTATATTCTCTTCCCCCGTTTATTTCTCTGTCTTTGTATCCTACTTATCTTTTTATGCGCGGTTGCAAATCGATTGCGGAAAGCGACTGTTAGCTTCGTCATGTCTGTCCGTCCGTCCACATGGAACCACTGGACTCCCTTTGGACGGATTTTCGTGATGTTCTACATTCAGAATATTTTACTGAAATTTGTCTTCATGTTCCAATTTTGTTTGAAGTAGGACAGAAATAACAGTTTTTTCCGAATAACTGCGTGCAGCTGTGACTGTTTCGGTCACTGCTTTCTTCACAGTTATGGCTATTGTGGTTATCCTTATTACCAAATTTCCCATTGTTTTTATGGTTACAGTGTTAACCTTACCAAAGTTACCAGTGTTTCTGTGGTTACTGCGGTCTCGTAGGTGACTCAGGTTGCACATACAGGCAGGGAAAATAAGAGAGCGAACGCACCAGCAGTTTTACGCTCTGCGGCGGTATTCTGAATTATTTCTTCTAGTGTTTGTTCTTTCCTTCTGAATTATCTTTCATTCTAATATCCTCCGTCGGCCGATTCCGGTGGCCACGGGGTCTAAGGCGTGGGTCTGCGGCCGCTGGCTTGCTGGGATTGCGGTTCAAATGCGGCCCGTGGAATGGATGTCTGTCTCTTGTGAGTGGTGTGGCTTTCAGGTAGAGATCTCTGCGACGGGCAGATCACTCGTCCAGAGGAGTCCTAGCTAGTGTGATGTGTCTGAGTGTGATCTCGAAACCTCAACAAGGAAGACGCCTAGACCAACTAGGGCTGTCTAGCCATAAAAAGAATCCTCCATATGTGTGACGTCACTTTTTATTCATTCCCATACCTCTTTGTTTGTTTATTTCTGTGTGTCTTTTTTTCTCGCATTTGTCTCTCTACGTTTGTGTCTTTCTAATCTGCTAAGTTTTTGTTTGTTGTGCCTTCCGTATTCCAACCTTTTTTCCATATTTTTGTCCGCCTCACTGTTTCTATCTTTTATTCCTACTGTATTTCTTGCTTCTTTTTTCCGTCGTTTTCTGAGTTAGCCTTTCATTCATCTCTAACCTACTGTCCTAGAGGGTTAGAGGAGGCTTCTGTCCCCAGCAATTGTATATTTAGCCGCAGGCCGGCAAAAATACTGTACGGTTTTTTCTCTTGTATTCAGTTGAAACTGTGTGTATGGGTGTGCCGTTTCTGATGGTCGCATTGCTCGTGCCCCGGATGATGAATATGAAACATCAGGGGAATGATAAAGACATAGGAAAACCGAAGGACTCAGAGAGAAACCTAACCATGTCCAACCCGGACTCTGTGGTACAGAGCTGGAGCCCAAGTCCCTCGGCTGCGGCACGACCGTCAACGAACAGTACGGCTCTGTTCGGTACTGCCATGACTAGGCTGCAGGCTCGATGGGCGAGGAATGGGGGTGTTACCGGCAAGGGAGACATCTTGCCCTTCCCTACTCCAAAACGCCCAGAACGGATTTGGCTTCCACCCAGCCTCCTATCCAAAGCGTACTGGGGGTATTCAGGGCTAAAGCGGCTGGAGCGTAAAGTGAACGCTGACGTCCATGTATGGCCAAGTGAGAAATGCGTGAAGCTACCAACTCCACTGTATCATGTGCTTTCACGGTGTGGTCACAGTGACAGTTTACCTTCTCTTTAGGCGTTCTTTACGAAGTAATAATGGGAGAGTTACGTGGTAAACACGTCCGTCCGTCCGTCCGTCCGTCCGTGCGCTGGTGTCAGTGTCTGAGACGTGTGGCAGATTTTCGTTAACTCCAGTACAGGTGGTCTTTACAAGAAGCTGTGGAGCCTACATGAGTTTGGCAAAAGTCGGCTCAGTGACTGTTATACTGTACTGAAGGGGGAATGAACTTCTACACGTACTGGCCATGTTCTTAATCGATTTTGATGAAATTTGGTATACCTGTCAGTGTAATGCCGTGGAGTAACTGTGAGTGTGTTAAAAATACGTGCAGTGTGAAAGCCATACTTTACTGGAAGGGATAAGCGAATTGTTTCCCCTACGTCTTGCGTTTTTATCCTATTTGCATGAACTTCGATGTAAGAGATTTATTTTCACTTTGTTTTCACCTCGATATAAGAGATTTATTTTCACTTTGTTTTCACTTCGATATAAGAGATGTTCAAAAATTTTTACATTGCTCGTGTGTTTTGTGAAAGTCGGTGCAATGTAAGCAACACTTTATCAGGGGCATAAATGAATATATATTTTTTCCATATTTATTGTCCAGTTTGGGTGGAATATGGTTTAAGGGATCTGCCCATAACGCTTTTAGCCATATTTTGTCTTCATAAAAATCGGTGCAGAAAAGGGCTATACTTTTCTTGTGGGCGTAAGTGAAATTAAATCTATTCATGTACCGTGAAACGCTATGACATTTGGAAAGTAAAGAGTGTCTCGACAAAATCTGCGTCCTGCATTACGGCGTTTAGCATTTGCAGTCTTCTTACATTAGTTATAACGTGTAAAGGAAATTAAAGCGAAGACGAAAGTCTGAAGCATGTTGCGATTAACGTACCTATCAGAAACTGTTGCATTTCAGGTGAATAGCAGGTTAGCACAGTAGTAGCTGGGTTTACTTGTGTTCTGGAAGTACCAGCTTCAAATCTCGATTCAGGGACAGGCTATCTTGACTTAAATTCCATAGTTTTGTTCTCAATCTCGGTTACTTCCGTGACAGTGTCGTCATTTTTTTCACGACAGCTTCCTTCCAAATCCCTCCTAAGTTTCCTTTTCTGATCGCACATTTATATTATCTTTGTAACAGATATCATCTCCATGGGTCAGAATCCTTCCTAAGAAGCTGATTGTCTTTAAGTAGGTCAAGACGTTCCTCGCCGTCTACACCGAAGATGCATTTCTGCCTTTACAAGAGTTCGCCACTTAACCTCATGATGACCTAGATTAATTCGATCTACAATTTCGTAGCTAAATTTCTAAGATTTATGTTCATATCTTCCTCCAATCTTCGCGCAGAGCTCCCACGCGTTTTATACATCCCTTCAGAGTCCCTCAGGTTTTCACATACAATCCCAATGTACGCCATACGTAATTATTTAGTCCCTTTAAAAATATTTTGTCATGAGTACAAACTATTTCTCTCCTCGTTGTTTAATATTTTCTGTCTTGCTGTTACTTTCTGCATCTGAGGTCGAAATCTGAGCCTCAGTACTGTTTTCAGACACCCTTAACCTCTTCCCTTCTTGGGATGAGTGATCAAGTTTTACACCCATGTAAAACAGTTATAACTATCCGTGGAACAGATACATTCGTAGCGAATTTGTAGCGTCGTACCGTGAAATGAGGTCGATTTACCGTATGTAAAATGCTGCACTGCTTTTGTTTCTGATATGTTAATGGGCATGTTATCGGCAGACATTCCGCACGAACACCAGAGCATGACGCAAGCGTTTGATTATGTAACCGTGGTGTTTGTGAGAAGGCACTTTATCTGATGCACTCCAGTTCTCATAATTAGATTATGGGTGACGTGTTCTGTGATTGATCAGGGCACTTGTTCGATTCCGTGTGGACCGATACATGTTGTCCCTTAGGCGTTTAGATTGGATTTCGTATCATTTATTCACGTTTGGCACCACTGTGCTTCTGGCACTCTTGTTGGCTTGGTGTTTCCTCGGTAACTAGTCAATATATTTAAAACTCTTTGCTACAGCAAGATTTACACTGTATACATTTTCAGAATTACAGAAGTGTTTATATGTGTTGTCAATATAGGCTATCCGTCGCAGTACAAAAGACCCTTTGAAATTCAGAGGGAAATCAATTCATTCATTCTGAACCTACCTCGCCCTTTTCCTTATCAGTTTTGTGTTTTCGTCTCCTTAACTCCTTTCTCTGTTAAAAGAGCGCCTCAACTTACATGTTTATCTTGTAGATGGCACAGCACTTTACATAGGGCTGCCGTCTATATAAGTAAGCCTACCGTGAAAACTAAACTTTTCCGTGAAAAATACAGGAGAACGATACGTCCCACCGCACGCTGTCAATCGTGAAACCTGTCCTCTTGTACAGAGACTACATATTTTATGCTCACTCATACAGGCTTTGTAGTCACCCTTCGATCTTGGAAAGTTCTTATCATCTGTAATATTCGCAATTCTGGTACGGTGAATGATCACGTTGTATTCTTACCATCATGTACTCTCATAAGTGTATGCCAGCTCTTGTAGTATAGTATTTTACCCTGATGAAAGCAGCGTCTCCTGCGAAACACTGGCTGTAACCCACCGGCCAACACTACGTCATGACTCAGAAAACTATAAGCTGAATAATAAATTTGCGTATGACGCTTAATGTGCCCACATATTTATGTGTTTCTATCTGAGGCACTTCTGTCGCTGTTAACCGGTTCCATACTGAAAATTCGGGCGTAAATAATGTCTTATTTTATATTTTCAGTTTTCGTGTGCTGATAAAAGTGTATAAAAGTGTGACATATCACTGTGTGTTTATTTTTGCCCATAATTCCACAAGACACATGATGCGCAGTGCGTAACATCTGTTGTCAAAATGGCATATTACTTGGAGCATGGAAAATGTAATCATATTGCCAGAATTCTTGCACTTGGACCCTGATTCGCTTGTATACTTATGCCTCACAATGTGTACAAATTCACTGCCAATGTATTCTTCACCATTTTCAGCACAAACTTTCTCCTCTTATCCGTATGCATGCACAGACCTTACCGTGTGTGAAACATTAATTTTCAAATGTTGTGTGTTCCATGTCCGTGCACTATATTATACAAAAACACTAATCACCAACAAATGCACAAAGAGAGTTTTGTTATCAATTGTAACACACTCCTACATGTTTCGACCCTGCTGGGTCATCTTCAGGAAGAACTTTTTTGTTATCGTTACACTAAGGTTGCACTTTACAGTTGAGTGAGAATGTGCTGTTGACTGTGTACTGCGTTGCAGTGCAAGCCCGGACCGCAGAGAGTTCACGCCCCCGAAGACAACGCAGTACACCGTCAACAGCACATTGTCGCTCAACTATAAAGCGCAACCTTAGTGTAACGACAACAAAAAGTTCTCCCTGAAGATGACCCAGCAGGGTCGAAACATGTAGGAATGTGTTACAATTGATGATAAAACTCTCTTTGTGCATTTGTTGGTGATTAGTGTTTTTAGTTAATTTTCAGTTTGTCTGTGATTGCATTGAACGTCTGTCCTCTAACATTTGCTCGTGTACAAACATTATTACACTTCTTTACAGAGATTTATTTTCTTGCATCATCTGTAGTTTGCTTGTTTGCGAGGGCACCATTCTGCTGATAATTGTTTACGTGGTTCATGTACAGTGTTCTGTTGTAATATTCAGTTTCTCCTTCCCCTCCTTTATAGCACTGTGTCCCGTGATTCACTTTTTCAGTTATTTATTGTTGCTATGGTTCCGTTCGGTTGTATGATTGTGCTGTGTTTTGTTAAGGAGAAAAAAATATCAGCTAAACCACGTCGTTCATAAAGCTCAAAGTTGCATCGTTCTTTAGAGTAATGGCGCCACCGTCAGTCCGTAAGGAACGTGAGTACACTTTGTTCGGAGAGTTGAAAACAAGAGAAAATATCACAATTGTTGTTTATGTATGTATTGTTTATTTTGTGGGGTCGTCGGGGTCTCAGACAACATAGCGACGAATGGAAGGATCGTCGGTGGAAGTGAATTGGAAAAGATTTGGAAGGAAGCTCTCGTGACGTAACTGGGGTACTGTTCAAGTATTTGTGTGGAGGGACGGAAGGAAACCGGGAAAATCTGAGTAGAGTCGGTGTCACTGGCGATATTTGAACCTGCAGCGCTAGAATATGTCATAAGCCTTACACTTTGCGGATTCTTCGATATTACGTACTTTGTGTGGTTAATTAAGATATTGGAGAATGTGTGTCTTTTGAATGTTACGCCGTCTCGACTGGTAAATTGTTACTGTGGCTTCAAAACATCGGCAACTATTTACCAGTAGACAGGTGTAATGTCAAGACGACTTGAATCCTCATCAACATGCTGTGAGCACCGTAGATCTCGCATATTCGAGAATGATTGGGAATCGATTTTTATTTATATAGTAATTAGTAACTGTTTAAATAAATTGACTAGAGTATCTGGGAAGAACGTCTGAAAACATAACTCTGAAGCTGCTGTATCAGTATAAATCGGATAAAGGAAGATACCAGAAACACCTAAGGGAAACGGAGAAAGAATTTAACCCTTTCCTGAACAGGGCAGTGGCTTGAACCGTGATGTTTTTCATGCTTGTATGTTTCTGCTTTTACATCAAAAAAGTTTTAAATATTAATTTGTGCCATTTCGTGCAGCATAGGTGTTGTATATTGTAGTTCTGATGTTAGTGTTCCATTCTTAGCCAAGTTGTACCTTGCAACATTCTGTCTTCCGTGCTGTCGTCCTTTTTACCATTATGACCCCTCTGTCATAAAAAACCAGTGTCCTTTATTCTTTGCACAAAATAAAATGAAACCTTACTCTTTGTGTACACAGTGTAAAATATAGACACTTGTATGTGATATCTGCAAGGAGATATGGGAACTGACTTTTAACGACTCTTTCGAGACTTTTCCCAAGTACTAGTAAAAGCCCTTTGAAATTTCGACCGGAATATTTGTAAAGTCCATCCCTGGTTATGATTCCATACATAACCTTTCCATTGATGTGCTGTTACACATTATAGCCCTTGATGTGCATTGGGAAATCGGAATTTTGCTGAAGATGCACAACATTACATCTTCAGAGAGAGCTTGATAGAATACGAGCAAGCAGTGCTGCTACTTAACGCAGATCAAGGCTGCCTGTTCCCAGTCGCCGCCCAGTGGCCGCGCGGTTTAAGGCGTAGGTCTGCGGCCGAGCGCTAGCTGGGATCGTGGGTTCGAATCCCACCGAAGACATGGACGTCTGTCTTTCGTGAGTGTGTGTGTTGTCAGGTAGAGGTCTCTGCAACGAGCAGATCCTTCGTCCAGAGGAGTCCTACCGACTGTGGTGTGTGTCTGAGTGTGATCAAATGAAAAAAAAAAAAGCAAAAGAAATCTCGACACCTACTGTGAGTAGGTAGAAGAGGTAACGACTACGAGGTTGCCTGTACAGACCAAAGCACACATAAGCTTAATGTGGATTGGTACATAACGGCGGACTGTTTTGTGTAATCCCTGCCACCTGGTGGTACCTAACCGTAACTACAAAAATTATTTGATGGGTGGGGAGAGAAGAACGACAGAATTCAAATTTTATACCTTTGTTTTATGATGGAAAGTGGATTTTATTGGGGATGGCGACAAGTAATTCCGCCACAGATTTATAGGATAATTTTAAGTTAGTGAAGACGTGGATATAAGAATCAAATTTGGTGGAGAACACAAGAAATATTTTGGCTACATTTTTAATCCGAGACTACGTATTTCATAGGTCTGTGTATCTGATATTCCCGTGTACGTAGTATAACATTCCGTCCAGTACGTAGTGTTATATGTATTGTGCCTGTATCGTACTGTGAATGTTCGAAATAATATACTCGGCCACATCATTTCCAAAATTCGGGGTAACTTATAATGAATTCAGTGTGGGTGACAGGCGGCAGCTTCATCATAGAGTCTCTGTTGTGTTAGTGTGTACACTTGTTTTTCTTATGCAATTTTATAAATTTCCAAAATATTGTTCAGTAAATATATAGCTATATTTATCTTCCTTAACATATTGAGTGTAATTATTATTATTATTATTATTATTATTATTATTATTGTGTTGACACAAATGCAGAAAATCAGGACAAATATCGGGAACTGGCTCTGAAAGCAAGAAGCACTGGCAGCTTGACAAGATTACCGTTATCCCATTAGTCTTGTCTGCCACAGTGATCGTCCTTAATATGCTTAAGCAAAGCCACACCAAGGTCACTTTGCCACCTCACATAATGTTCCAGATGCAGAAAGTGGTCGTGCGAAACTCCTGTTACAATGTGAGAAAATTCCTCGATGATGAAGACCACTTGCCCTATGAAGAGGCTGAAAATTTCTAATCATGTCATTTTACTATGTTCCCGGCTGTATAAAATCATTTCAAAATCACCTGATATAACTTTCCAGCAAATTCTTGGGAAAATGACCCGTATGCTGGGTGTTCAGCACCACCGAGCATGATGATGATGATGGTGGCGGCGGCGGTGGTGGTGGTGGCGGTGACGGTGGTGGTGGCGGCGGCGGCGACGGTGGTGGTGGCGGCGGCGGCGACGGTGGTGGTGGCGGCGGCGGCGGTGGCGGTGACGGTGGTGGTGGTGGCGGCGGCGGCGGCGGCGGTTGTTGTTGTTGTTGTACACTTAAGTATTTGTGTTTGAAATCCATGTAAAGAACGTCAGCAATTACTTCCTTACCACATGGGAAATACATTCATTTCCATTAGAAAAAGAAATCAGTTGATACTGTTTAGGGAAATACGTGTAATTGCTGTTACACCGAGGATCATCACAAACCCGTAAACACATTGCGTAGAAAAAATATAAAGTTGTTTGCTGTCAAAGCGGGTGATGTGTATACGGTGTAGTATGCACTGGCTTTAATGGTATAATTTTTTTTTCCGATGGCTCGACAGCCTTTGTGGGCCTAGGCCTTGTCTTTTTGAGGTTTCAAGATCACACTCAATTAGACACACCACACTCGGTATGAGTTCTCTGGACGAGTGATCGGCCCGACGCAGAGACCTCTGTTTGACAACACACAACACTTGCAAGAGACAAGACATCCATGCCCGCGGCGGAATTCGAACCCACAACCCCAGCAAGCGAGCCGCCTGATACCCACGCCTTAGACCGCTCGGCCACTGGCATCGGCTTTTGAAAACGTTACGACTGATCTCTTGTCTTTCTGAATTATTTTTATTTTCAGAAACAACAATTTTACCGTATACTTAAATTTTCTTAGTTAAAGCTTTAGGCCCTGCTGACCTTGTAAGATTAAATAAAACGTTTTTATGTAACCACAACGAGTCGTCAAGTTGCAATGCCTTTTATCCGAAAAGTCCGTGATTAGTGGGGCCCTGTCACCATAGTTTGGGGAAAACCTGAGGCAAAGATCCCACTTTTAAGGTCTAAGCATAGATGGGAAATATTATATTAGAACAGGTTTTAAGTAAATGAGATGGGAGCCTGTGAACTGGATTCAACTGGCTCAGAACAGAGAAGGGTAGCGGGATTTGTGCAAAAGGTGATGAACATTCATGTTTTATAAAATGCATAGGATTTTTCGGCTAGCTGAGGAACTGTTAGCGTCTCACGAAGAACTGTGATTCTTGTAATTTTTTTGTTTCTGTGTTTGTTTGTTTTTTCTTTCTCTTTGTTCGTTATTGTCCCAGAAGTGGCTGTGTTGCTTTCCTCCATTTGCTTGTTTTTATCATTTCACATAAAAGGCATAATCGGGTTACGCTAAACGAGGTGAGAGTGTGTGCATTAATCTTCCCAGATATCATGGGATCTGCCAAAACGAATTGCATGGCCGGTTATATAAACCTCTTTCGTTTCATCATTGAGGCAGGACTGAAAAATCTTATTACACTTAAAAGCCGTAATAATGCGAGAGGCTGTCTTCGCTGCAGTTAACTGAGTTTAAACCTTTAAACCTTGGTGGTTACTGTAAACACCATTCAGAATCTCTGTTTATGTGTTTCGTATATTTTCCTTAACCACATTAATAGGCTGAACTTCGTAATGGACATGCGATGAAGGAACTGAATTTTTAGGCGCCTTTACAAAATTGCGAAAAGCGACTCTTAGCGTCGTTTTGTCTCTGTCTGTCCGTCTGCAGGGAATAACTTGGCTCCCAGTGGACGGGTTTTCATGAAATTTGATATTTGAGTATTGTTCGAAAGATTTTAGAGAAAATTCAAGTTCTGTTAAAATCTGACAACAATAACAGGTACTTTACCTGCAGACGTATGTACATTTTTGATATCTCACTGAATTTTCCTTGGGATGATAAATGTTTCGGACAAAAGTTGTAGAGAAAATCAGCACACATTTGGTATTCAATAACTTTTTTCCGAAAGGCTGTTTGTGAGATAATGTGGAAAAATATGGTAGAGTCGGAAAGGCCACAGATGACAGTAGACCTATAATACGACGCATGCGCTTTGCATGCTGGATAACTAAGGCTACAAACACACACTCAGACTATCTAATACTTACTGCTTTTCCACGGCAACAATGGTTATGCGAACGCGCCTCATTGTTACGTTATGCGTACGTGGCCTGTCTTGTTATGTTTATTGTATGACGTATTCCGTAATACCTTTGTATTTTGTTAATTACGTCATATTACGCTTAATCAAAAATGACACAACAGTAAAAATGTTAACTTTTCTTCCATGAATTTCATAGAATTACTTGTCAATATGACGTCATTCTCGTGTCAGGTGCGGTGGGAGGCGATGATGATGCTGATGACAAGGAAAAGGAGGAGGAGGCCGAGCGGGAACGGCAAGAGGCAATCAGGGAGGCTGAGGAGAGGCGGAAAGAGAAACACCGAAAGATGGAGGAGGAGAGAGAGAAGATGAGGCAAGAGATAAGGGATAAGGTACGTGAGTTCAGTTTTAAAATTTTCTCACACTGCTTTAACTAGAGTGTAACACCCCTTAAACATGAGCATTTGCCTGTGTGAGTCCATGCACTGCAGGATTCTGGTTTTTGTCATCGTATACTTTTGCAGGTTCACACAGACATTTCTGAGGAAGATGCTGCGTCTTTTTTCAGGTTTGAAGGAATTGGCTCCAAGTTGGTGCTTATGTGATGTGGGTGAGAATATGTGTCTAGTGTATAGGGGGGTTTGCAATGTCTGTGACTAATCCGAATCATGGGAAGAGGGGATGGGATAGAGCCCAATCCGGGCCAATAGGATATGCGGAACATGAAAGTGAAGACTCTGAATTATTCACGGCTGTTGAGTTGTGTTTCATTGTGGCTTGTGTATGTGGGATCATATTTAGGGATTCAGAGAGTTGCCATAAATCTTCTGTAGCCTTGAGTGTTGGTGGGGGCGCGTCAGTGTAGGAGGTAGTGCTGTTAATGGAACATCTGTGCATCGAAGCACGTCACATTGTGACTAGCGGGTTTGCTGGCTGGCTGGCTGGCTGACTGCTTGACCGATGCACTTACAGTTACTAACCGGCTGAATTCATATCACAGTTTTCAGTTATTCAACCAAACATGAAGTTTCGTTTAGCATTTTCAACCACACTGTTGTATTTCGTAAATATTAGTTAATATTCTAAATAACGGAAATACAACAAGGGGGCCCACATACACGTTTGAGTCACGTTGATCATCTGCAAGGGCACCTTACGCTGTTTTTACATTAGTTTTTTTTTACTCTGAAAGTACATACTTAACTGTGAAAAGTGTACCGGAAGTATGAAATTTGATAGAGACATGGCGTCATAAATGTACCTACCATTTTTTTGTGATCCGTTTGTGTTCATTAACCTTTTAAAGCCTAGCGGTAACGTTGCATACCACTAGGTTTAACATTAAAAAATTCTACGTGGTATCCACATTGCGTTTATGTGTTAAGCGTTAAAAATTACAAGTAGGTTTATTGTATGAAATCTTTAGGTTATGTCTGATAAACTCCGTGTAATGTAAGCGTATAATAACTGGAATAATTTCACTGATCAGAGCCCACATTGGTGTGAATATTGATGTATAATTTCTGCATTTTTTACTATGTTGACGTAAGCCTTCGACAAAAATAAGTGCGGTAATGTGTTTTCGAAACGTCTTGTGTTGTCTTTCCCAAGTTTATATCATAATATGGAGAGACCGATGAAGTAATGGTAGAGAGAGATGTTGGGCAGGTAAGGAGTACCTTACGCCTAACCAGGTAACATTAATCAAATGAACTGACAATAGCAAGTGTTTGGAAGTCCCTGTTTTAGCACAGACTATATTTCACCCCCATTTCTCTGCTGCCATTGGCTTGCTGCCCTTGTTTACTGTTGTTGGTTGTAGGCAATCCATCAGTGTGTCAATAATTCTGTTTTCGTGCGGAAAACAAAATTACAAGCAGTAATCCTTAACTATTTATGGTGAAGTAATTACAGCCATTTTGAATTAGCCTATTAGAAAAGCAGATTGACGGACATAAATTCTTTCAAGTCTAAATTGTAGGTCTGCGCCTGCTCGCTTGCTGGGATTGCGGATTCGAATCCCGAGGGGGCATGGTTCTCTGTGTCTTGTGAATGCTGTGTGTTTTCAGATAGCGGTCTCTGCGAGTGGCCGATCCCACGTCCAGAGGAGTCCTACCGAGTGTGTGTGTGTGTATGTGTGTGATTGAGTGTGATCAGGTGCAGCAGTAACCCTCTACACCTACAATGAATAGGCAGAAGATGTCAGACTAAGAAAGAAAGAAAGAATTCTTTAAAACTCTAAGACCAATTGTAGTAGTCAATAAAACGACACGTTCTCTTCAAGAGAACGTCCTTAAATCTCTACCTACTGCGCGTCCAACTGAACAGTTCATTTTCTGACACGTTGTAAAACTGCGATAAGGTTTCCAGTTCTCTCTCTTGAGATGTCGGCCTCGAATCAGGGTCAACATCAGCTGTAATGTTGAAGTCCTTAGGTACTTTTTGTCTCAGTTATTACAGACAGTTGTCAGTCTAGTACCTTCAGTTAGGACCAACCTCTCTTTCTTAGTCCGCTGCAGTTATGTAGACTGTGCATATGCAAGATCTCATCACATTTGGTGCAAAGAGTCTTGCAGAGCTGAAAGATTTTAGGTTTTCTTTTTCCCTCTCTCTACTTCTTCCTGAACTGTGGAACTCTTTTCTAGTTGCTTTCGTATCCCTGCAGATTGCCTGTTTGAATCGCTTTCTGCCCCTCCCCCGCGACCGCCCGCCCTTCTATGTGCATATGTAAGAACTCCAAGACCGTGAAACCGATCTTCATGACATTTTATGTTTGTGGACTTTACAGGAAAATATCCGGCTATTTCCTTTTTATCTAACATAGTGCAGACGTAATAGACACTATAAATGAACGCGTATGTGTATTGACCGCATATCTCCAGTGTGCATAGGCTTACCGACGATCCCGCGCGAAAAACACAATAAAACTTAGTTTAATCTACACTGAAGAGAGGGTTGTTTTGCTCTTTTCATGTAGTGCTCCATTAAGAACGTTGATGCTTCATTATTTACTTCTGTCACATAACACTGTAAATTTGGTGCATATTATTATTATTATTATTATTATTATTATTATTATTTATTTATTTATTTTGACTGCAAATGGGTTTGTACTCGGTGGCAGTGGTACTACAATAAGACACAACACACAAAATAACACACCACACTCAAACAAAACACAGCACACAAAATTACAGAACCAATCAAGGACACATACTGCACACAATACATACAATTACAATACAAGTACAATTACAATACAAATACAGTTACAACAAACTGTAGCAATAACGCTCGAGTCGAGCGTGATCAGTTGTAAATATTTTCTAGAAAACGACAAAAAGCTTGCAGCGAGCTATGTGTAAAATTAGAAAGACTTTTGACACGGTTTATTGCATGCATCTTGACTAAATTGTTCTTTTCTGATACCAACAAATGCACATCTGACACAAGAAAATGGTCTTATATTGCTCCTACATGTTTCGGCGTCATTTAAGCCGCCATCAGGGAGTTTTACACCAAAATTTAAAAGTTACTAAAATATAGTAGATTACAGAAGTGATACTTATACTGCAGCATTCATGCAGCTAGTGTCGACCGCAAAGTAAGGAACCTGCAAGTTTGACACTGGCTGCATTAATGCGGTAGTATAATGTGTTTTATACTTCTGTAATCTATTATTTTTATTAAGTTTTAAATTTTGGTGTAAAGCTTCCTGAAGATGGCATAAATTATGCCGAAACATGTACGAACAATATAAAACTATTTTCATGTGCCAGATTTGAATTCTTTGTTGTAAATCTACAGTTTAGAAAGACATGTTTAAAATACTCGCTTTTGTCAGTATACCAAAGTTTGCTTTCAAGAACTGAAGTCTAGGCTCAATAACAGAGTAAACGCGCAAGATTATTAAGCTTTTAGTATGTTTCCTAACTTATTCTCATTCTTACGCCTTTCTGTATTTGTTGCTTCTTTTCTTTTTCCCTGTCTTTCTACCCTTCTCTTTTCTTATTTAGTTATTTCCCTGATAATCCATTACAGGATTTCTTTCTTCACAAATTACTTTCCCCTGTATTTCATTAAACTTTGGCAATATCGAAAAAAAAATCATTTTCATCTGAAATTTGTATAGTATAGTGAAATTTGTATTTAGTTTCATTTTCATATCTTTTAGATTTTCCTTTTCCGATTGAGATTTGTGCAAAGTAAGGTTTGTGTTGAGTGGATAATGACCATACTCAAATTCGATCCACAATTTGCTTGAGGAATCACAGTATAAAATTACATCAGGATTCTTTCTTTTCGGAAATGAACCTTGCAGAGAGACGGACGGAGTAGATTACCGTCCCATTAGGTAGTAATTTTTACAACTTGCGAAGATGTGTCAACTGAAGAAGGCCATAGGCTACAAGATTAGTGTAAGTCCGTATAACTTTTCAAGGCAGCCCCATTAAACTCGCTTTGTGCACAGTAAGACTGCCACAGCACTAGAGAGAAGAGGGCGATGGTGTACGAGTAGACCAAACTGATACTTGTGTGGTAAAGTGGGGTCACTCTGAGACAGGACATTAGGGAGGGCGTTGTGGAATGACTGTCGAGAGGTAAGATGATGCTGCTGGTAGACTTACGGTAATCCCCATCGATTTCTAGTTCTAATAACATACTGCACCCTTCTGTTTGTTTTCTTCGCACCCCGCATCTTAGTAAACACTCCGCTAACATATTGGTTCACCCATGTCTGTGAAATCTAAGCCCTTGCACCATTCCATATCAGTTTTCTACCTTGGGCGTATAGGGAATCTTGTGATATTAGAAATACAGTTTAAAGAAGAGGGTTCATAATGATGCTACGTATAACAACACCACGCCTTACAGCGACTCCGTTCCTGTTTCCTTTACACGGTCGCGTGACCTGGTATGATTGATTTCGTAGTGTTAACCTTACCCAGACTGCAGCGATTATCTACATTCGTCCCTGTCAGACCAAAATTATTGGGAGTGGAGGGATGTACAATGTAGTTTTTATTGAATTATCGTCCACATCAGGGTTTTGCTAAAGGCCAAAGTTTCGCGGTCTTGCTGTCTCCATCATTAGGGTTCAGATCACGGTTGAACCATGGGCATTTCTTTTCTTGTCTTTTGACACACACTTTGCTTTAGTTAAGTAGTAAAGTGTTTTCTTGCCAGACGAACGGAATTGTAAATATAATTACATAGCCTACGCCGTGGTGTCTCAAACTGTGATACGCGTACCATTACTCGTACGCCAGCCGTTTTTTACTACTACGCGGCCTTAAGTTTAAAAAAAATCGAAATATGAAAAAGGATAAAATTTTTGACAATAAATAAAAAATGGTCTACATCTATTTGCTAATATGTAGCACTTCTGGTAACGTTATATAACACATCCCCACTGTCAGTCATTCTGATTTCACCTTTTTTATTTAAATATAAAAGAAAATTATCGGTGGTACGTTAAAGTTGTTCAATTGCATTTAGTAGGATTCCAGCGAAAAAGTTCGAACTCCTGGCCTAGGCCACATTTACATTTTTAAGCATACACGTTTTAATTTATCGTTTGTGTTTTTCTAATTTTCGCACTTTATGTTATTGTTTCCTTCTGCTTTAATTTTCTTATCTCACTGGTATTGAGACCGGATATCGTGGTACGTGAGTAATTCTTATTATTATTATGGACAATCCTTCTGAACTGTAAATTGGGCCACATGACCTGCGGGTGCTTACAGTATGATAAATAATATTTGCTATGGAAATATTCAGGTACTCACATGTTTGCAAACTTTTTGAGAGGATTATTGTATCTTTGCATGAGAATTACATGCTTTCTACGGAATTACATAATGTGCGTTATTGACTGTCGTATTTCAGTCCTGTACGTAACTCTGTTTAAGGCGAATTGCTGCACGTGACAGAGAAATGCTGTTCTTTGATGCCCTACTTTATAGCAACATCACGAATATCGAAGAGGAATATGCATGCTCTATATTTTTAAGTTTGAATCAAGTTTGTGTGAGAGAAAATTCCGACACAAGTGAGAAAATGGAGAAGTATTGGGGGAAACGGGTTTGGGTCGGAGTCGGGGCGTGCGTACGTATGTGACATGTCTCACCATGTGACAGCGAAGCACACAAGTTGGCAAACTTCAGTCTGGCGAAGAATGAAAGAGCGAAGAGTCAACTTTACAGAGGAAATAAGTTAAACAATGTTTACTGAAAAATGCTGTCGAAGAAAATGTCAGTGTTGTGGACATAACAATTTCCCATCCCCGAGGTTATATGCCCCAGAGAAACTGCAGGCGGCAACTGAAATCGATACATCGATTTCATATCGATACATCCTGTGTAAAATGATTGAATTGACATTATTAGTTTAAAATTTCCAATCTCTGAACACTGGTCAGCTCCCCAAAGTCAGGGCTTTCCAAAAGCATCCCCGATCCGCTTAACTCGTAGACGTTTCCAGATGTTCTATCGAATTTCCGAAACAAATGGGCTAATAACATGTTATGCAGGTGTAAAACGAAAAGGGAAACTTTTCAGGAAGTATGGCCTTTTAAATCTGTTATATAAAATAAAATAGATTAACCCTTTATAGACGGAGCGTATCTGTTTGATATAAGGACTCAGTGCGTACCGCGCAGTAAACACTCCACTTCGGTTATAAAACCCAGTCTGTTAATGTTTATGAGGCAGAAGTTTTTGTTTGTTCTAAGATCCGTACAAAACACATAAACGCAGTGTGGGCACCACGTAAAATTTTTAAATTTTAAAACTGGTGGTACGTAAAGTTACCGCTAGGCTTTAAAAGGTTAATACCTAACTCTCTGAGAGCAGAACCCGAAGACTAAAACCGCTAGTAACAAAACCTATGAATAAGGACAGTCCTAAGCTTGTTTCATCCATCCATGACTTAATTCTAAGCTTATCCTCCCATCTCCTTTTTTTTTTTTTGAGACCACACGCCAAGAGTTCTGCCACAAAAATTCTCTATTCATGTCTTGTCTCAGTATAAACTTACAGCTTAACAAATTACGTATTATTTTAAGGCGTTTTGCTCATGTGTGTTTGCGTGCGTGCATGTATAAGCTATGTTCATATTATTTTCCATACTGCATTGTAGTCTCCATACCTGTCATTGTTATACTTCCCCATTGCAGCTCATATGAAACTTAACTGATTAAGATTTGAGAAACGAATGTAGCGATGGTGAAGAAAGGCAGTCGAGATTAGAGATTTGTATTTGAAAAGAGCACATCGACATGACGTAGCAAGTATAAAAATATAGACAGTAGTAAACACCATTAGGTTGGAGAAATTTGGCTTAACTGGCTCCACAACTTGTAAAGTGTTAAATTTATACAAAATCTTCGATTTGAGATTTCTGCGGCACGATTACGGATAGGTGATCTATGTCATATTTTTCGCTGGTTTAAGGTTTAATTACGTACATAAAATTACGCATTTCCTCACCCCATATCAACTGCCTGCATCTGACAATTCCTCTTGTGAGTTCTGCCTCGGCCTGAACACCAATTCCAGATTTATATTCCACTCGTAGCGTATACGAATGAATCCTGGCGTGCAGCTAGACTGCATTGCTTACTAAAACAGAGTCAAATCTATAGCAGAAGTCAGGAAATGCATGTGTGTGATTCAATTGCATCTCGGTCCATTTGCTGTACATGGTTCAGTGGAACTTACTGTCGGTATTGTGACAACCAGTAAATTATATTTTAACAGGTTATAAGCGAAAGTCACTCCATATAAAATCAAGGCGATGGAATAAATTTTTCGTGACATGTAGGCCTATTTGAACATAGAATCATATTTGAATCTCAGTTTGAAATAAGGGGTGTGAAGAAGCGTCACTAATGACTACACTGAATTTGGTGAATAGGTTGCATATTTGTAAATAAAATGGTTGTCGAAGTAATACTTCTGGAGCAGAATATTTTCAGTGGAGGAAGCTTTTTTCTTTCCATTTTTCGCTAAAACTTTTAAAATAAACCCTGTAAATTGTATATTTTGCATTTATGCTGCGTGAGATAGAAATAACCATATAGGACTGTCTTCAATTGTGAATTAATGGTACCTATTCACTTCGCTTGTGCCAGTAAAATGGAGAAATAAATCAACGTACGTATTGAATTTACTATATCAACCAAATTCAAAAACACTAATCACCAACAAATGCACAAAGAGAGTTTTATCATCAATTGTAACACGCTCCTACATGTTTCGACCCTGCCGGGTCATCTTCAGGGAGAACTTTTTGTTATCGTTACACTAAGGTTGCACTTTATAGTTGAGCGAGAATGTGCTGTTGACTGTGTACTGCGCTGTTTTTTTGGAGGCGTGAACTCTCTGTGGTCCCGGCTTGCACTGCACATTTGTGGGGCCCACAAATGTGCAGTAGGGGAGCGTGTTACAATTGATGATAAAACTCTCTTTGTGCGTTTGTTGGTGATTAATGTTTTTGTATAATACAGTGCACGGACATGGAACACATTAAACCAAATGCACATTATTAGTTACATATAACTGACAATTATAATGCAACGCCTTTAATGGTTTACTCACTATATTCCAATTTTGTGATCTCAGCAGTTATAGTTAAAACCTAAATATTTTTTTAAACCGTATATTTACAGGACCCGATCCGCCTTGGTTTGAGATACGCTCTAGAGACCAGAATATATAATGTCACAAACTATAAGTTTCCGCTACCAGCCGCAACAATAATTTTAATTTGTGTAAATCATATTTATTATGTAAGAAGTATTTTAATCATACTGTAACCATGATATTTTAAAAACTGCACATGTTGTACCTTTCATACATAAATCACATCAACAACGGAGCCTACTACAGACTGTGGGACCTCGCAAATAATAGCTTATCACTGGCAGTTGGTTTAAAACGTGGCACATTGCGCTGCCTGAAGATGGTACACTTGTACCGAAACAGGTCGCAGCTACGTGTTTAACACTCTTGTGTGACTAGTCATGTGCATTTAGTTGGTATAGTAAATTGAATAGATTGATCTAAAAAATTGACGGAATGGACAATTTTAAAATAATGGAGAACTAAAGTTCTGTAGGCGATAGGAATTAGATGATATGTCGTAGATAACACTGACGAAACACCTCTTTATACTTTCATATGCTCGTAGTATGCGATTTGTTGCATTATAATTGACGTTTTCTAGAATAAAAATATTTAAATGAAAATTTGTGGGTGATTGCTGTGTGTGTGTGTGTGTGTGTGTGTGTGTGTGTGTGTGTGTGTGTGTGTGTGTGTGTGNTGTGTGTGTGTGTGTGTGTGTGTGTGTGTGTGTGTGTGTGTGTGTGTGTGTGTGTGTGTGTGTGTTATCTCGGTAACATATATCCGTGGTGTAATTAAGTACAGGCACAGATAGCATCTCTGCATTCGAGACTGTCATCTGAAGCGTAAATATGTAACATAATTCGCTGCTTTATTGGAGGGAGGAGGGAAGTGAGTAAAGGAAACAAACGGGATAAAGGAAAGGATGAAAGTGTGTGAAGGATGACGTACGAAGAAATTATTATTCTGTGAAGTTCAGAGGGCGTTGTCCATTAGTCACTGTGGATCACCAAGTAACATGAAGCTGTAAAATTTAACTGCTAGCCAAGGAAAACTGAATTCGCACTTCGTGCTTGTCTAGTTCGCCCGGGTGTTTTTCTGTTCCGTAGTTATAATTCTGGTTTGTGTTAAAAAGGAAAAGGTTTGATCATGGAAGGGGGCATTATGCTTACGTAACTGCGTTGGTTATACTTGCAGTGGCTTCGCGGTGTTACTCTGGCTGCTGCTGTGGCTTAGTACTAAGGTTTCATGTTTGGGGGGGGGGATAATGTAGTGTCATTTGGTGCCATGTCACATCACACAGAGCTGTTTCTCACATTGCAGGTATGTGTATGTTTAGGGATAAGCATATTTATTGGACTATCCGCTCATTTCTGTTACAAGTAACTTCGAGTCAATGTAAAATCTGTTAACTTTCTGGGCTTTCGAAAATGGCATATTAGCCCCAGATTCTGTATGTAAAAATTCAAGTATGGTCTTTAGGCTTGAGACTCATATTGGGGCACCTCATGTTCCAGTTTATAAATTGCTTTTATATGTCTACTACTTGGAGCGTTATGGGTGTTTTTGTTTGTATGCTTCACACTTTTCTGAGGCGATGTAAAACATTTTCACAGTTTCTTACGTTTTCACCTTACAATAATAAGAGTATTTTATCCAGAGGCAGCTATGACTACCAGCATTTTTCTCGTGACGTGTGTCTTCATTTAACATACGAAACCCCTAAGGAAACTAAGACATCGTTTGGAGTAAAATAGGCCCCTTTTGGATTTGCTTCCCTTAAAGAAAACATATAAAAAAAAGAGCCTAAACTTATTTTCAGGAATTTTCTTGGCCACTTACTGTAGCGATGAACGTCCAAATAAGTTTTAAAATTTCTGTTTATAAGTGAACAAATGGACTGTCAATCACAACTTTTTTTCGGAAGATATCTTTTATTGTCCGAAACATGCTACATGTTTCGGCTTATTTATGAAGACGTCATCAGACACAGGCGTACATCTGTAAGAGAAAATCGCGTATATACAACACATCTCTAATGAATAAGACAACGGAACTCTAAATCTGATAGATGTCTATGTAAGTTTGTTTTTATGTTGGCCGGAACTGTGTTAAAGGATAAACTATTTAATCGCATATACATATTAAAATAGTGTATTAAAATCATGTGATTTTAACACACTTTTAATATGATGACATCAGGTCTGCGGTTTCTTTGCTGGGAATTACATTGGAATTAAGAGACTAATGTAAAAGGCTCGTGTAGATGGCAAGATTCTTGTTTATTTGTAGGCACAACATTAGCCGGAAGGTCGCCTGTTCGATTCCCGGTGGGGTCATGGGGATTTTTCATTGACTTAATCCTTCTGGCAGCATTATGGCCCTGATATCTACTCAGCCGTTAACAGAAATGAATAGCAGGGATATCTCCTGGTGGTAAAGGCAGCCGTTGCGTAGAGCTGACAACCCTGCCACCTTCATGTGCCGATTGTCTAGAAATTCTGGGAGACTCAACGTCCTGGAGCCCTAAGGGCCTGTTCCAGGCCTGTATAGGGTTACCTTCTTCTGCGTACAACATTATCAGCCCGGGCGCTATTCGCGATAGTGTTAAAGCGTCAGTTTGTTCAACAATCTTCTGTTAGTGTGCGTAGTACAGGAGACGTAGACACTGTCCTTTTGTGAAGGAACAACTCTTTCCCGAAACGTGCATCACGTTTGGGACAATAAGAGACGCTGAGTTTGCAGTTGTGATTGACTGCCCATCTGCTTATTTGTCTATTCATGCATTTACCACTGGATGTCTCATCCTTTAATTAAAATTTCAATTCCCACCGCCAAGAAAACATACAATACCTTGCGAGATTGGAAGTTTTCACAGCGATTTTGCTGAAGCTTCAAGCCTTCTGGGATATAACGCTGTGTTGTTGTGGGAGTAGCCCCTCGGACGTTTCGAAAGATTGCGGTACTGAATTCAGGGTCATGCAGTGCAAAAAATTCTTGACCCTGAAATGAAGGCACTGCGATCTTCCGAAACATCGAAAACTACTCACCCAACGACTCAGCGTTATATCCCAGAAGACGTGAATTTAATACTGTGCCTTCGTAAAATCTTCAGTTTGTTGATAGTGCTGGGTAAATGACTGTTTATACAGAAGACCAGCGGGAAGTGTAACTACATCCTCTGGATTTAATTACTTAAGTTTTACAGCTACAAAACAGAGGTTCAGGAATTAATAACATATTACTTGTGTAAGGAGTAGAGTTTTCAATTTTACCGCAATAAATTTACATATTTTAACATAAACTGTGTATGTTTCTACAAAAAAGTTACATACGTAATTTGACGACTTTCTAAAAAACTTTGTCCTTCTATGTAAGACCGTGAGATTTCCTTCTCGATGAATTCTGTCTTTACATACACAGACAGTTTCCGACTTAATGTAAGGGTTGCGTTCCTGAGACCTTACGTAACCCGAAATTTACATAAGTAGATATTGACCCCACCCTACACTTATTTATCACACCTCATCAGTTATGTATACGTTTTTACAATGTCAGTTTACATGTTAAAATGTTATTTTTATCAGTGTTTTCATCTGAAACTCAGAAAGTAAAATACATTTAATAATTACAGTGTTAATATAATATTAGTATTATGTTATATGTAATATTTATTAATAATTAATAATAATTCTTACGTGAGTCGGAGTTTACGTAAGTCGCACCATACATAACTCGGAAAGTGCCTGTAATTTTATGTAACTATTTTCATAGTTATTAATACTTGGTAATGGACTTTTAAGGCCGAAACATGTAGTATATTTGATATTAAAAATTATAAAGTGAATTATGACTGACGGTTCGTACATTACCTTCTTTAGGTTACTAACCTTTAAAGTGCATTGTTCTAACATGTCTACCCGTACACTGTAAAAGATTTAACATTACCCATTTTTGTAATGAGTAAAATTTCTTCTCTATTTATGTCTCCAAGGTAGCTTGTATTGATAATAGGTACAAATATCAAGAGATGGCACGGATATTAATTTTCATTGATAGTATCAAATACCAAAGATGTTGAAAATCAGGTGATCTAATGTTTCTGGTCAAGGAACTTCAGTCGTCTTATGGTAAGGGTTAGAGGTAAACATTAAATTTTAAGCATGAAGTTACAGATTACCGTGTTAGTATTGTTGAAACTGCTTGAAGAGTGAAGACGTCATGAAGAGGTTCCTGTGAATTGAGCTCAACCGGGGTCAAATTGACTCTAGTAGGGAGTCCGTTTTATACACACAGTGACTCCCTAATGGAGTCAGATTGACCTCTTTGAAGTGAACACGACGCGCGAAGATCCGGCAACGCCACAGCACACCTCGCTACAGTTCTTATGGATTCACAACCACATCTGATGCTTCGCTGGGGTCAGATTATGGGAATATCTGCCTGTCACATGTTAGAAGTCTTCCATCTTAGTGATATATATTTTGGGTGCTTGAATCATTAAAATCTCTGTAACTGCTATATATATATATATACTGTCAGTAAGTAAATGTGGTATATGTTATTACCATATTTCCTCGATTATGAGACGTCATGGTTTTTTTAACGCGCGCGCAGGGCCGGGTTTAAGCCTTTTGTGTCCCTTAGGCTGTAACATTTAAGAGGCTGCTGGCCCTCTACTAAAGTTTAGGTTTAATAGTTGTTCACACTTGTGGGAGGTACTTGTGAAATGCCACATTATATGCATTTTTATTTATTCTTGTTTAAATAATAATAATAAGGAAAATACAAAACTATTTTGGTTGTATTTAATTTCTTTTAGTGAGTCCCGTTGTAGTATGAGGCCCAAATCTGTATTTTGCGTACCCTATACGTAAATCCGGCGCTGGGCACACCCTGGAATTAGTAATGCGTTTTGTGGAAAAAAATACATGTATTACAGTAATAATTTTCAATATTCAAACAAAACGCTTCTGTGTATTGACAAACAACAGTCATCAGAAAACTGAAAATTGAAATTAATCAGACTTCTGTGTCTGTCTTCACGTCTTCTTCATTGTGTGTCCAGTGTCGCAGTCCGACTGTACAGATTTTTCTAAGTTGGTTCTTAAATCAGAGCAGTAAACATTAGAAGGTCCCCATAAGATGGCACCTGCTGTGCCACCAACAGCTTGTAATACGGAATTTCTTGAACGACGATAAACGGATGTTCAACAATGCCAACGATACCACAGTCCCCTCCCCCAACTGTTCATTTTAAAAAACGCTTTAAGACGCAACAGTGGACATGAATGTGACAATGCTGACGATCTCTCCTCACCCAATAGTATTATTTAATATTAAACAAGATTAGGCAGTGTACGTATAACGTAGTACTGTGGCCCTTCCGTGTGACCATTGTTAGTATGGAAACGTAATTATACGTTCCTTTTGTATTGCTGTTGACCTACGTGTAGCAGTTAACAATATAAAACCTTTGAGTGTTACCATGGAAACGTAAGAATGGGTCCCCTTTGCACAGTTGTCGAGATGCAAAATATTGCGTACTGTTCTCAGCAGTCTACATGTAGGCCTACTTAGGTCTTCACGTAGAGTGTCCGATTTTGTTTTCCGATTTTGACCAAATTTTTAGTTTCTCGGCAGATTTTCGTGAAGACCTCAGCGTCAAATTCCACGAAAATCCGCCCATTGGGAGCCTTGGTGATACTTGCAGACGGATGGACGGGTAGACATAACGAAGATAATAGGCGCTTTGTTGCTATTTGCGCGAAAGTGGCTAAAACCACTTAGTGGTTTTAGCCTCAAAGCCCCCAGTAGGGGCTTTAGAGACTGTGACACGTAGCAACGATTTCAGCAAAGGAAATAAATAGAAATAATTTCGGAATTTCCTCTGTTGCTGTTTTCACGTGTAGTGTCGCTTGTTTATTTTTGTGTTCATCAGAATTTTCCGTGCTGTTCACTCACATTTTAATTTTTCAACCCCAATTTTTAGACGCCTTCAAACATAAGACGCATCCCATATTCAGAAATTGTAAACTGTGAAAGACTTGCTTCTTAGAATCGAGGCAATATGGTATTATGTAATTTACTCATAGTTTATGGCAGTTGTGCAACATTTATTACTTGGTTATGCCGGGCTTATGAAAAATATAATAAGGTGCTATGCCATAGATTTAAGGAATTTTCTATATGAAATATAGCAGTGCTCTTGACGTTGGTACTCCTGTATCAGATTACTGTGTAAGTGAATATAAAATCAAATATTAAAATGCCATATGGGTCGAAACTGCTATTACTGTTCGTCCGCTTTCTGAGTAATTTTAGAGGATGTGTACATGGCATTTGGCTATGAAAAGTCGTCTGTTGCGATGAGGGAGAAGTATGAATTAAGTTTTCTGAATACAAAGTGCATGAGAAAATAATGCGACCCAAGTTTAATGAAGTGAATAGTTTAGGATATTACGGTACATAAGTGTGTAAGACTAATGAAGTCAGTAGTTTCGGATACTACAGTACATAACAATGTTAGGATAGTGGAGTGAATAGTTTATTGCAGTAGATAACAGTGCTAACATAATAAAGTGACCAGTTAAGGACGTTACAATATATGACGCTCCTAGGATAATGAATAGCTTACGATATTTCGGTACATAACAGAGTTAAGATAAGGAATTCAGTAGTGTGGAATATTACCGTGTATAACAATGTTAAAATAATAGGATCATTAGTTTAGGATATTAGAGACATAACTAGGGTAAGATAGTGTGGTGATCAGTTAACGATATTACAGTACATGTAAGTGTTAGGGTAATGAAGCCTAGGGCAGTGTTTCTTAAATTTTCTTGTACCACGGACCTCTTGCAGAGCCTCATAATTATGCCGATCGCCTCCCCAAAATTACCTCAACTGACAGACCCCTGATTTGCCGTTACTTGCCGTAACATTCAAAGCTGAAAGATTTACAAATAGATATAATTAAACTTTTATTAAGTGAATGCAAAATTTATTACGAAAACTTATTTACCTAGCAATGATACAATGAAATTAATCTCACGAAAAAGTGTTATGCTGTAACGAGTACAATTTACTCCGTTTGAGAAACAGTGGTCTAGGGGCTCTCACAGTCCAGGTTGGTGGAGAAAAGGAATGAATTTAGGCAACTAGGTTGACAGAACGAAAGGTAAATGAAACTGACTGAGGGCTGGTTACAGGAGCAGGCTTTCGTATTTGCAGTGCTGAAACTTTAGATCCTATACCAGAGAGATGGTTCAGTATTATTTACCTGTGGAACTGGAATGCATCAAATAAGGTAGGACGACGATAATTCCTGTATCAAGTATTAAAATTGCCATCTCATTTTCGATCTTAACATAAATTGTTAGAGATTGCTGTTGTTACCAAATTTATTGTCACTGCTGGCATGCAACTATGACTTCAGCCAACCAGCGCTCAATTAACGGGATGATGGAACTATTCTGTGTTCTCCTGTCGAGCAGTTAGTTCCAGTGTATGTCCCACAATGTATTGTGTAAGCTTTGCATATAAACTGTGTGTTTAATATTCTGGGCCTCGAGATTACTGTTCTGTGTTAAAATTTTATTTTAAATAAGGCAGAATATTTACACACGTCTGTCCTATACTTTTAAATATTTTTACATAATTTTTACCTTTTCATATTTCAGGGTTGTCACTTTTACTGACAATAACTCATAAGATAACCTTCTGGGGTTTGGGACACCATACACAAAACACCCTATATATATATATATATATATATATATATATATATATATATAATGTTTCCCTTTAGTGTAGCTGCAGTGTATAGTGGCATGGTCATAGCATATATTCTCTTACTACTCTCTTATTGTTATTGTTAATTACAGCGGTGGTGGCAGTAGTGTTACTAGTATGTTAGTGTTAATATCTATAACATTCCTGTACCAAGTGCTAGATTTCTGCATTTAATATACGATTTTCACGTAGTCATAGGCTTATTGTGAGTGGTCTTTCTAACAACTGACTTCATGCGGAGTATATAATGGTCTCTTATTATTAATGTCATTATTAACATCATCACTGTCATTGTTTTCGTCATCGTAATGAATCGGACATCGAGGTCTACATAGTAAATATTAACTGGTATACTCGTAGGTTCATTTTGAAAACTTTAAATTAATTTTTACAGGAAAAGAGAAAATTAAATACCATGATTATCTGATACTGAGGTAGAAATGTAAAAGCTGGACTCGCAGCCTCAGCTACGTGTAAGAGTTGTTTACTAAAGCCTTTGGATGTGTAAATAATTGTTTATTACTAAACTAGAATTCCACCTAAGGTATTCTGACCCCTCTCTATTGAACAAGTTTCAGTGTTTTTTTTTTATTGTTTGCTTCCTGTTTCGTTTGCCTGAAAAGAGTTATTAAACTCGTTTATGTCGCCCCGCTGACCTTTTTTTGTAAATAAAACAAAATGAAAAGCTTGAGAAAAACCTATTTGCCCTCAGCGTTAAAACGAAATCAGTCGTCTGTCTTTTTGTTCACAAAAAACCTGGATGATACGAACGCAACTAATTTCCATACATTTTCTGGAAGGGAGAACCTGCTCCATGAATATGGTAATTCCAGAGCATATTGCTAGATGTTGTTATGGTACTAAGAAATGTAGAAGTAATTGAATCTGAGGAACATTGATAAACATTACATTGCAGGAATAGAGTAAGTCATGCAAACTTTGTCTTCCACAAATCATCTAGATTACTGTCTGATGACGTGGGGCAACATTGAAGTTTCACTAAAACTTGAGTTATATGTCTGTTTAGAGATGCAGTAGGGAAAAAATGAACTGAGAGTGGGCTATTCTGATACTGTAAAGTAAGGTAACATTAAGCAAAGAGGAATGCATGAATAAATAAATAAATAAATAAAACAAGCCTCATATCAAGCATTTCACAGTATGAACTGATCTTATTGTGGAACAAAAAAATTTCGATATCTGAAAAGATGTATGCTTTTTTTCCTCCCACAAACTATTTCCCCTTGTATTGTTCGGCCATCGCACATTGTCGCCTGCCTGAAGGCAGAACACTGTTTTATGATCAGTTACAAAGCTTGCTGTTGCACACAATCGTCAGGCAGTTCAGCAGCCTCACAGCCGCTATCCCCAAAGCAGATTTTAGGTTTTAACGGAGATGAAAATTTGGATTCTTGTTGTATGATTACCAAAGTTTCTGAGCAACTTGCTGCCTCTGTCTTCCGTTATATCCTGAAGACGGAGACAACAGGTCTCTCCGAACCTTTGGCAATTACCACCAAAGTTATTCGATGTGTAACCAACAAGATCACAATCTAAATATATTTCTGAGATTTTACTTAGCATCGTGCTTGCCTCTACTTGTCTTCTGTACAAATTGTTTCTTTTCCTAGAGGTTATGCTGGAGAAACTGCGTATTTCCATGAATTTCTGTCACATCCGAGCTACATAACCAACAGTCGTAACGCCATGAAGTTTACATTTAGCAACTTTAGGTGTCCTGTATAAATCTTGACGTTCATCCTCATGTAATGTCCCAATTTGTAACCTTATATCCAAATATTTTTTCCAAAACGTTGTTTAAAAATAATTACAGTCTATGGTCTTTCTCTGAACAAACATGAAGGAGAAATTGAGTGCATGTTTGGCACAGATATGCTGCATAAACCTATATCTGTCCGACCTTTTGGTGGGAATTGAAAGAAGTTTAATTGAAAGTCACGTGATAAACCCCGATCGGCAAAGGACAGCGGCACGAGGTTAAAGTCTGCGCTTCCCCGTCTTACGACTACTAATTCTGTTTTCTGTTGAGCTTGAATATTTTATTACGGCATCTTGTGTGTTACAAGTAGCCCATGCGGTTCGTATTCAAAAAGAGGTCTATTCTATGACGTCATTTATAATCTGTTGGTTGGAAATTAACTAAGAGATCAACTCAAAGGGATCGAAACAGATAGGAGTGTTCAACGTGATATTGTGATGTAAAATATCTGGGAACAACAGTGCGTTTTGTGGGGCTGACGTGAGTGTTGTGAGTTGATTATGGACAATGCAAGGCATGAACAGTATAAGTTTAATTAAGAGGTGTCGCCAGTTCATTAAATATGCAAATCCTTATCACTTTAAATATCTTCGTCTGTCCACATCCACTCACACACCTCTTCTTTTACAGTGTTCAGTTACATTATTAAAACTTTCACGATAATAAGTCTTCTCAAAGTCCCTTTTATTTTGAATACATTAATATCAGCGTCAAGGCATAAACACGGATTGAGTATCAGCATGTGTCTTTGTTGCGAACATAAAGTGATGACGTGGTATGCTGTAACAATTCAGTTTTATCACGCGTTCCATTACATCTACATATTCATAAGCCTCGTTTCCTGCACGGTCCGTTGTATTAGAATGTAGCGCAGCAACAGTCAGTACACCTACAATTAAACGATAAACGGAGTGATGGAGTATGCAGGCGAGATTGCATGTATTTAAGCTGTCTGCAGGGTACATGTAAGTACACATGTTAAGTACATTACGGACAGACATTCCATATGAAGATTTACGAGTATTTTAGTAAATATTAAATTACGAGTTTTGAGTTTCACATATTTGTGACTAATAAAATTACAGTCTTTGGGATATTACGCAGTTAATGCCAAATTTTTTTATGGTTCGCTTAACGACGCTGCCAATATCATAGACTGATTGGTTGAATGATGAGTGATAAACGGGAAAGGTTTTCAAAGAAAGCCGTCATGGCATAATCAGATGTTATTCAGGTAGTTTTTTCAGTCTCTTTCCAGGACAAATTTCAGTCACGAAAGTCGATGACCTGGTCGATATTTTAATCGATAACTTCCCGAATGTGCGTCCGAAACCTTACCGCTTGGTGTTAATGGGATGTGGCGCAACAACGTTTTGGAGGAACGTATTCTCTCCGTCTTCAATCCTGAAGACGGAATCAGTACATTACTCCGAAACGTTAGTAGCCTACCAAAATACACGGCGTTATATTCCAGAGATCCGTAATATTAAATATTTACTCGTTCTAAAATTGCATGAGTTGAAATTGCAAGCCCTTAAAACGTTAGGATGTGCATTCTTGTGAAATAAGAGGGAACGCCTTATGTCCGTCCGTCTGTGCTTCTGTCTGTATGTGACGTAGTATTCGCAATTAAACCGTTTGCCTGATTCTGATTAATTTCGGTACTTGATTTCTTTACAAAATGTATCGAACAAACACTATTTTCGTGAAAATCGTCTCAGTTACAGTCCTGCTTTCCTTCACGGTGTGAAAGAATTTATAGCCCTACTTCTTACCGTGTAACTTGACCAGTCTGGGTGAAATTCTATACAGGAGGTCTCAACGTAATTCCGTTTGCGAGTGGTAAGTTTCGTTAAAATCGGTAGGCCGACACTGAATTTTTTATCCGTACTTACCGCATTTATTTTTCGACTCAGGTGAAATCCGGTATAAGAGATCTGCGCATAATGTTGAGCATTTTGGAGTTTCGCAGAGCTTGGCTCATGCTTTTCTTATGGATGTAAATGAAATTGAATTTACATGTGTACCGCGAAACCGTGTCATATTTTGCCAGGAAAGAACATGTTGGTAAAATTTGTGTCCTGGGTCACAGAGCACACCTTTTGCAGCTTTGTTGACACACACACTTTTTTTTGTGTAATTTTCAAGCTATGAGCCTCAGCCAAATAACAAATTGTATACTGACTTCCTGAGTGCGTGTTAGGTCCTGCATAGAATTCTCTCTAATGTTCATATACTTGAGTACATTAAACATTCATAGGAACAATTTAAGTGTATGATTTGTTATAAAATTTTAAGGTTTTCGGAACTGTATATATGTAAATTAAGGTAAGGCGATAACGTATAAAGCATTTCAAATTCAGCCTAGGAGTGGGCTGGAACGTTTGAGGACATGTTTAACAAACTTGAAGCATATAGACTGAAATCCTGAAATCAGGTGCAAATCATAAGTTCTGCCAGGAAATCCTTAGTAGTTTTTTTAAACAGACCAAACTTTTAGTAGCATAATTGCATCCACGCCATATTCAACAGCAGTACCACCATGAGTCTCCTTCTTGAATTGCGTGATATCATTTCCACCCTGTCAGCCTTGATGGCCGACGTCGAAATCTCGGCTGCGTGAATTAAGTAGCGGCATTTCCTCCGTGCTAGCGTCAATCCTTGTATTGCCATGGCTCAGTCACCAGAGCCTTGTTTGTGATAATTAGATAATCATGTGCATCGCGTGTAGCTGAGATTGGATCCGAGGTACGGGAAACGGTGGTATGAACCCCACCCCGTTGTTCTTCAACCAGAGGCACAGTACTTGACACATTGCCGTCTGTTTGCAGTACAACATCAAGAAGAAGGAGGAGGTGCAAGAGCAGATGCCTCAGGAAGAGCCGAACCCTCTGATGCGGAAGAAGAAGACCCCTGAAGAGTTGGCGCGAGAGGCGGAAGCTGAAGAAGAGGACGAGTTCACGAGTAAGAAAGGTTCAGGACGCACCCCGCACAACACCTCATCCCACCCTGCATCAGGCGTGTCGCCCGGGACGGGGTACACGTGCATTGGTTCCCATGGTTTCATGTATTGTGAGTGTGCCGTACTGACTCGAATATGACACGCACATTTCAATCTCCCAAGATTCTGACTGCGCATTGTATTGCCCCCTTCTGCGCATATAATGTGGAGGCATTTTGGAGGGACATAGGCATTTGTGGGATTTAAAATTTCTCGTAATATTCGGACGAATACAAGTACGAATCTAATCTAATTTGTTTTTTCTCTCATGTAAGGGAATAACACTGTTTCAAATCTCTGTACTGAGGAAAATATTTGGAGATAAGATGGAAGTAACAGGGTAATGGGGGAAACTGCATAATAAGTAGCAGCATAAATTGTATCCTTCACCCAATATTATTGTACTTGGTTGAGGGTACAAATCCCACCTAATAAGTATTAGAGGCATAAAATCAGGTTTGGTGTGTTGGGCGGGACATCTGGTACATTCGGGGAAGACGGGAAAGCGTACAAAATTTTATGTGGAAAATCTGAAGGGGCGAAATTATCTGGGGACCTAGTTCTAGATAAGCGGATTATATTCGAACGAGTCTTCAAGAAATACGATTTGTGGTCGTGGGCTTGATTTAGTTAGCGCAAGATGCCGTCCAATGGCGATATATTATGAAGACAGTGATTAGTATTTATGTTGCACAAAAGGCAATGAATTTCATGACTCCATGAGTCACTATCAGCTTCACAAAAAGGACCGTGCTCCACGCAGTTGCATAGGTCATAGTGAATGAATACAGACAATTTTCGTAAATAATTGTCCCCAACCCACGTCTATCGAAACCAGGAAACCATGGTCTATAAGCAGACAATGAAACAAACTGGAACATAACCTCATTTCAGCATTTTTTAAATTCCTTATTCAAAGTTTATACTTTCATTCATCATCAAATGAAATCGCCTACTGGAAAACCACTACACTACTACCTTCTGTTATAGGCTGTAGCAGTGTTTCTCATTCCGTGGGTCGCGACCCCATATCTTTCTTATATGTATTACGTATATATCTGTTGCTTGATTATGTAGAAGTAAGAGTCTACAATAAATCGCTTGAGAGCCCTCATTTTGAGAAGGTAATTTGTGTAAAATTCGAATGAAATATGACATAAAGTTGTAAAAATGGTGGTGCAGCTTTAGAAAACAACGAGATTTGTGTGTGAAACGCTATTCTGAAGTGCCGCGAGCACGGATTGCCAACTTAACGGTGGAAATATCGAAATATAAAAAAAACACATTACCAAAAGTATGTTAATGTGGCGTCATTATAACGCTCTTCCACACACGAACCCTATCTACAGCACTAACCTATCCTAAGACAATGGCAACTAGTTCATCTAACGTATGTTTCGCCCATATTAACTGTAGTGAATTTTTTGGTGCCATACGAAAACCCGAAATCAATTATCAACTTTACTTCATGAAAAATTAAACCCTGACTGAAGCACAAACATAATCTAAAGTAAGTTAATTAAAGCTCAGAATGGTATCACATATGTTTCGCCCAAAATTATTGCGGTGAATTTTGTTGTACCTTTATTAAAACCGCACTAAAATGTAAACGTAATGTAACGCAATGAGAACTGCCGTGTCTAACCTAATTTTCGCCCAAATGGGGAGTCCTCACACTTCAGAACACGAAACTGTACTCCGCCTTCAGGTTTATTCAAGGTTTGCACTCACTCAGTTATAGAGTACCTAACACCGAGTAGTAAAACGATAATTCTAAGTGATTACTGGGAATGTATGTAGCAAATCTAAGGTGCTATTAAACCAATATTTAGGACTTGAAAAATGTGTAAACTGGCGTCTCGTTTTTGGCTCTTTACGACACCAATATACTCATATTAAGGGAAAGTAATGGATTTTAGCTTGCCGAATAAATCATGTTCTATTTGGCCTTCAGTCACAAAGAAACGAAGTTTTGCCTCTTTCGCCCAAAATAAAGTATAATTTTACGCAGGGCTCAGAAGGATTGAGAACCACTGAGGTACAGAACTATTTAACTGCTCTAATTAACACATACACGCAGTATTTTATTTGAGTTTATAAGCACTGGTATTTAAGCTTGTAAGCATGTAGTTTTTGTATTGGTGTTCCGTAGTTAAAAGCGTTGTATTATCTCTTGCGTATGTATGGAATTAAATGTAAATTATTTTAAAATCAAAATCTTACTGAGCAATATTTGATTTGTTCAGTATTTTGAAACTTGTCACGTGTTACAAATCAAAATATGCCACCTTTCAGTCTTCTAAAAATAACACTATTAATACAGTTCTGTTTGTTACAAGAATGGAAGTTGAAATGAGGAAACTGGTTTGTTGTATTGTCGCTGTACTCCTCCCGATGACGTCACACCTCGCTTTGACTGTATCGTCTGCAACAGTGACAGTGGAACCACAAGTCAGATCCTTTGAAACCGCACCTCAGGGTTACAAAGTTAAATCCAGACGTTTTCCAACTCAAGTTAAGTTTGAAAATAAAATGAAATTGTTTATTAAATAAAGCAATATTCATTTGTTTTCAGGCTCTCTTCGATTTTTGTTGGAACCTTTTAAACCTGTTTTAAAATAACATTGAAATCTTAGTGTAATATGTGACCTCTTCGAAATACCATTAAAAATATTTATTCGTAGAATGATGAAATGCACCCAGATGTGTTTATGCCTATTCCTTTGTTCGTCAGCCTAAGTATATTCCTGTCCTTCTACAGTGAAACCCACCAGCAGTAGACAGTGGGATACGGGAAAATCGTTTTATTCGTGCTACATATTTGGACTGGGTTGGACTATCATCGAGGATAATATGTAAAATACAAGGTAGAAATTTCCTAATTTTTTTATTAAAACTGTTTCGTCAAGTCAGGTGACTTATTACAGAAGATAAATGTACATTGCACTGCCAAGATCTGTGTAGAATATGTTAGTATTCCCAGTCTCTGATGTATTATTCATTGATGAAAATGGAGTAATCTAATAATCTGTAATCACTCTTTACTGCAGACTTATATTTCAATTAAAATACAAACACACAGTACTTTAAAAAAGCACAATATGTGTTGTTTGTCCCTCGTAAACTGTGTGCCATTGGAACTCTTCTAGGAGATGACGGTTTCCTACTCAAACTGTCTTAGTTTACTTGGCTGTTAATCATACATCGGTGTCCTTTGGAAGAATATTGTGGAAAAAGATAAAGTCTTCAGTCGAATTTTGTATGTGGTATTTATGGCTCTGTTTAGGATTTCTCACAATATTTGGCGAACGTGGTCGCGAAAAAGTGAAAAGTAAACATTACTTTATAACAGTGTGTGTGTATATATGAGGGGTTATGAAAATGTGTATCTACATTGATAGTGAATAATAAAAAATAGTATAATATGAAAATATATTTAAAACTAATAAAGAATTATTTAAAATAAATACAATAATTTATATGTCAAAAATATACGATTATGGGGAGATTCCAGTATATGAAATTAATGTGAAACAGTATAACGTATAAAAGTTTCTCGAGATGAAATTACAGTGTGAACATGCGTTGTATTTCTATAGTGTGTGCGTAAATTATGTTTTCCCTGATGATGGTCCAGCCTAGCCGAAGCGGGTAGTAGAAATATAACTTACGGTAGTTCTCCGTAACATATTGTGTCCTGTTGCAGGTTTTATTTCACTCGCAGAGATACATAGAGCTGCATAGTGCATTGTGCATCATTCGTGTCTTTTAGCAGTCAGTACATACTATCCTTAATATCCATTATTCCAACGGAAAAATTGTGTTTATTTACACAATATTACCACTCAATTATGCGGCTGTACATATCGAAAATTCTGTACCGCGCGCGCGCGCGCGCGCGCGCGCGCGTGTGTGTGTGTGTGTGTGTGTATATATATATGGATTTAAGAAGTGGATACGTAAAGAACTTAATTGTTTGTAATTTTTTGTTCATGGAGTTAACCTTAAAAATTGATTAAGATTTTCATTATTTTTAAATTTTTAAACTACCTGTGTGCCTTTCATCAGCCCCTTCATTGTTATGAACAAGAGGTCTCATTAAGAAACAGCAGTAATTTCCGCTCTGAAGAACTGCTGAATTCGGTAACTTAAATTAAAGTCATTCAGTCATATTATCGCTTAACAATTAAAGCCAGCATTTTAGACACTGATTTTAAATTACTTTGGAAATAAACAAACTGGATTATATTTTCTACATTCAACTGGCTACTGAAAGTCTTTAACATTTGCGCCAGTAAGGTTTGCTATTCCATGCTGCAAGAAACTGGAAAGATCTGATTGTTGTGGGTGCTATCTTCTCATTGGTTCCGGCAGCCAGTGAAAGTCATTTGTCACTGTTGATATCACGTTACAGTCATGTCATTGTCGCTTTGCTATTGCTGATGAGTTAAATAAGCTGTAAATATATAGAAATAATAGAACAAATATAAACATGCAGAGTGTTACAGTCAGCTCCTAGCTTTCAATGTAAATAGTTTCATTTTATATTTTAATGGAATCTGGAATATAAAGCATGTTACACTTCTGAAAATTGTGTGCTTGAAAGAAAAGATTGTTTTTAACATCACTCACAAAGTTTGGTTGGTCTCTATATACGGTAAACAACTACGGATGTGATAAACCATTTTTCATTCATTGCGAATTTTTGTTTATTATTGTTGCCCGGATTAATATACTTACAGAAAAAATGCTCGTTTCCAAAGTCAAGTATAAATGTCATTCTTGTTACGTAGCGACAGATGCTTTTCATTATTATTGCTGTATAGACGTAGGAGGAAAAGTAATCACAAATAACGACTTTTTCTGTGGCAGCATCTAATTGCGCTTATTACATTGTTTCCTTAACATAACCTAACCTGGCCATTCCTGGAAGGATAGCATCACAGTAGATCTTAAAGAAAACATAGGATGTGATAATGTGAAGTCAATTTCTGTGGTGCAAGATGGCGTCCAGTAGCATGCTACTTTCAATACGGTAATGAACGTTTATGTTTTTGAAATGGCGGGGGGGGGGGGGGGGATTTTTCGGCTAACTGGGAGGCAGTTTCCTTCTCAAAACGGACCATTTTTCGCGGAATTGAGTACACACATAACTGATCACGAACGACTAACTTTCGACAGGTATTTTGCGGGAAGGTGTATGCATACATTCGAGAAAATACACTGTTGCACATCACTGTCCCTAAATTCTTATGCTTTAATTACAGTTGTAAGAATATGATACTAAGAGTCTGGGAGACGGCTGTAACGTGCCAGCCAACTGCCTTACAGTAACCTTTTCTTTGCTTAATTTTCAATGAATAACTGCTTAGTTGCCAAATTACCAGCATTTCAGTAAGCTTGAATCTGAAATCACGTAAAAGAGAAGAGAGGCGCTAACACTGTGCATTGTAGCTAGCATGACTCCATTGGCTGCCCCTGCTTGAATCTATTATCAGCAAGAGAGGGAAAAGCAGTCTTCATGTTCAGTTAGTATTCAATCATATTAGCGCACTGGTTTGGCAAAGTAAACGCTCGAATATAAAATGCCTGTGAAATTTACCTTTGTAACAAATTAGTACTGGACCATTATAATTACAGTCGTGGTATTTCACGACCCTATCTTTATGGTTTTGCCGACTCCCGAACTTCAAGTGTTGCGGGGTTTCCCAATCTCATCATGTATGAGTCATGGTCCGCCATCCACACAAATGTTTCATAACTGTTTTCCTGTTTGTCAGCCACTGTTGAAAATGCAGTATAGCCTGCAACTTCAAGGCTGGCCGATCCCAGTGGCCGCGCGGTCTAAGGCATAGGTCTGCGGCCGAGCGCTTGCTGGGATCTTGGATTCGAATCCCACCGGGGGCATGGATGTTTGTCGCTTGTGGGTGTTTGTCTTGTCAGGTAGAGGTCTCTGCGACGGGCCGATCCCTCGTCCAGAGGAGTCCTACCGACTGTGGTGTGTGTCTGAGTGTGAGCAAATGAAAACCTTCTACACCTACTGTGAGTAGGTAGAAGAGGTAAGGACTACGAAACGAAACGAAACGAAACTTCAAGGCTGAAGTAGAAGCCATGAGTACCTGCCATTAGGCCTGTATTTTATTTTAATTCCCGTTGCTGCAAAATATTCAAATATTCTGTGTTGACATGTATGCGTGGGGATTCCATTCGTCCCAATTTTCCCGGGAGAGCCCAGGTTTTATGGGCGTTAAAGGACTGTGTCTCGGTGACCCACACAATTTGGTTCGGGACGCCAAATAGCCTGGTGTTTTCCCAGTCATAAACAGACGACATTTCTGAAAATGCATAAGAACATTTTAACTTTCCCACGGTGGGAATTCCAGCTGACCTGTCAAGTGGGGAAACACTGGGTCAAAGGCGTGTGCGCGGTAGGTTGGTTGACAGTGAAGAACGAAGAGTGAGGTATCACTGTTCAGATTGCATTGTCCGTCCGTCCTTTCATATACGAGTTCTTCAGTTAAAGTTTTCTAAGTTATAAAGTAGTAAAAAAAAATAATTTTAGTAACAAAATCCCTAGGGAAAAATGTGTTTCAGTGATAGTTTAAAGGACCAATACCCATTCATAAAAGAAAATACTGTAATGGTAGTGGTGATTGAGGCCTTCCCTCTTCTGGGATGTTACGCGCCGTAGTTTGGTAGTTGGTTGCCGACGTTTTGGTGGTCCCATTTTCAAGGGCCCCGAAACGTCAGTAACCAACATTCTACATTGCGTAACATCCCAGAAGATCGAAGACCTCATCTCCACCTCGGCGGAAGCCTGAAATCTCACACGTTTGTGACTGCTTAGAAGTGGAATGTTCGTTGCCGTGCAGTGCGTAGCTTTATTCATGGATGAAGGCCGCGTCAGCACGAACAGCATCTGGCTGGCTGGCTTCTATATCTGCAAAAAATACGTTCCAATCAATCACTGATGTCATTTTACAATAATCATGAGTGACCAAGAAAGAAAGATGACTGCACATGAGCCTGTGGGTTTGTTTGTGACACTATTAAACACAGACATAGTTTCAAGTCTATGGATTTTCCTAAATACATTTTTAAAGAAATTTCTTAAGCCGAACTTCACCTGTGCACAGACGCAGTGCAAGGCTGTTGCTGTCCGTGTCTTATCATAGTACGTAAAAATGAAGTGCCGGAAGAACTTAAAAATGCAAAATATTGCTACCACTACTTACATACCCCAAACATATGCACACAATAAAATTATAAGTTTATACGTAATCTTGAACCCCACATGTTTCAAAGATAAATCGCCATCTTCAGGGAAACGTCAAAACAAAGGAATACGTGATATTAATAATACATCTATTTCACATGTGCAATATTAAAAATATATAAAATAGCAACTATAAAACAATCATAATGGTCGTCTGGCTAGTGCAGTGTTAAAATGTTCTTGATCAAAATTCAGTGATGTGACGTTGTTTATAATGTGGTTATATGTATACAAACATCTATAATGTCGACAAATTTCACCACCAAGTAGTTGCACAGTGTTTTTATATTCGTTATATAAAACTCTTGCATGTTTCGGCCATGTATCCTGGCCATCTTCAGGGCGTTACAAGGTTGATCGACATGTACTGTGTACGGGGTATACACAAAAGAATGGTGCGGTTTCAAAAGTTAACAAGAAATGTATTTCTCACCTTACACGGGCACAACGTACACCGTCAGCAGCGGCAACTGTCCAAGTTTCTCATGCGTTAATCACAGTCCTTCAATGTGTGCACCCTGGGTCACACGACACACATCCGCACGGTAATCAAATTCATCCCAGACTCGGTGTAGCATGTCCGCTGTAATGGTCTGCAGCGCATGCGTTATCCGATCACGAAGTTCCTTGAGGGACATGGGCAATGGTGGTACGTAAACAGCGTTAAAGACAGCGTTTACGTACCGCCATTGCCCATGTCCCTCAAGGAACTTCGTGATCGGATAACGCATGCACTGCAGACCATTACAGCGGACATGCTACACCGAGTCTGGGATGAATTTGATTACCGTGTGGATGTGTGTCGTGTGACCCAGGGTGCACACATTGAAGGTCTGTGATTAACGCATGAGAAACTTGGACAGTTGCCGCTGCTGACGGTGTAAGTTGTGCCCGTGTAAGGTGAGAAATAAACTTCTTGTTAACTTTTGAAACCGCACCATTCTTTTGTGTATACCCTGTATATGGCAACTTGTCATAGATAATTGACAGTCTATATACATATATATAACATACTATAATAAGAATACAATGATGATTGTCACTATATAAGTCATCATTACATGCATAGGTAGTTATTACGTTACAATTGTATTTTAACTAATCTTAAACATTTACTGGTATTGCAAGTAATGCTCCGTATCCAAATATTTATGCTGCTGGCATGTTGCCTTCATTTAATCTGGATTGGATAATTCGTTGTTTAGGTACTGCAAGTGTGCACCATGAATGCCAGCACCACAGATGTTTGGATACGGAGCATTACTTTTCATACTTTTTTAATACCTATAATTTTTAGGATAAATTAAAATACAATTTTAACATTGTAACTACCTAAACACTAATCACCAACAAATGTACAAAGAGAGTTTTATCATCAATCGCAACACACTCCTACATGTTTCGACCCTGCTGGGTCATCTTCAGGGAGAACTTTTTGTTATCGTTACACTAAGGTTGCACTTTATAGTTGAGTGAGAATGTGTTGTTGACTGTGTACTGTGTACTGGAGGCGTGAACTCTCTGCGGTCCTGGCCTGCACAGTGCATTTGTTGGCGATTAGTGTTTTTGTATAATATAGTGCACGGACATGGAACACATTAAAATTGTAACTACCTGTTTATATAGTGACAATCATCATTGTATGCTTATTACATTATGTTATATATATGTATATAGTATGCCATTTGTCTGTGACAAGTTGCCATATATGCCTGTACACGTCGACCAAACTTGTAACTCCCTGAAGATGGCCAGGGTAATGGCTGAAAATGTAGGAATTTTGTATAATGAATATGAAAACATTGTGAAACTAGCTGGTAGTTAAATTTTTGTGTATTAGATTGTTGTACGGAAGATGTACAACATCAAATATCTACTGTCCAATCCAGAAGCATCAAGTCCCTGTGGCATGAATTGACACGTTCTACACAAGTAAGAAACATAAATCTGCATCCCCTAGTGCAACCCTAATAAAACAAATCCGCAAAGGAGAATAATTGAAGAGAAATTAGATGCAATATATCGGCTTGAAAAAGGTGAATGAATTGCTAATATCTACCGTGCTTTCGGCTTGGCTGTGAGTACTGTACGTAATGCAGAAAATATTCAAGGAATGCTAAGTTAGGAACTAAAATGAGCACTGTAAAAATTTCTTATTCAAGGAGATCGACTATGGAATATATGGAAAAGACAATGAATGCATGGATCGAGGAATACAACCAACACTACATTCTTTATTTATTTTATTATCAGTAATACAGTAATAAGTGTATTGTGTATACTATATGTGAAGAGGCTGTTGTTATGATTTCCCCTAACCTTTACATATTTAATTACTTCGCAAGGGAATATTTTATTTATGCCTTTTTTACTCCTGCTTTCTCAGTAACACAACTAGTGCATAAAACACGGACTACCTGTATAGTAATATATAATGTGAATAAGAAATATATACTTACACGTGTTTTGTACTAAGACATACATTATCGTACAAGGCAAAGTATTTTTCAAGAGAAGGTTTGCTGATTCTTTCCACACAGCACAAAATCTTACACATTAATAAATCCTACACAGTCTCCATACTTTGTGATAATCAACCTTACAACGCCACTTCATATCATAAAAATGTTAATTCTGAATGGTTCTGAAAATGGTATGTTACCTGTACAATTAAGATTACCCTGTTCATGGACTTGTCCATCATCTCATTTTTAAAAAGAACAATTTTTCGGGAAGTGGGTCTGTTCCCATCCTCAGATGAATGGTTGGGGCGGCACCTACTGATTTGGTCTGACAGAAAGAGCTGTTTTCAGTCAGTGAACACCCAATTGTTGCACTGTTTACAGGCCTGTGCCTCTTATTGTTGGTCAACAGAAAGCTGCTTCATGAATAACTGCATTTTCTCAACATCTTGTACATTTTGCAAATTAAATATACACTCTTTTTTTTACCAAATCCTTTGCATAAATCTGTCTTATCTGATTGTAATTTCTGACATGAGTGCTGCCATGCTCATTTCTCTTTGGTAGATGACACACAGACAATAAAGTTGTCCCTGTGCTTAAGTAAGCACTATGTCATGCAGGTGTGCGGTTGCTAGGAGGTGAGTGGCCAATTTCATACCCACAGCTGCTTTACTCCTGAGGAAAAAGCTCGGACTGACTGCTGAGTAGGAGACTGGGTGGGTGTTAGAGCTGGTCTGGATGCTTTAGAGAGGAGGAATATCTCTTAACCCTGCTGGGAATCGAACCACTATTCCTCAGTCATCTAAACCATACAGTAGTCACTGTACCAGCTGAGTTGTCATATTGCTTTTTCATAGGCATTGTTATTAAAGTGGCTGTTTATACAGTGTTTTATTCATGTAAACTGGCAAGATGGTCGCATAAATTTGAAACAAATATTTGTGTGAAGTATATTTTTCATACAAGGATACATAAAGGTAATGAACACAGGGTGATAGATTTGTGAATTAATTTGTAGTTTCAGAAATAGCAACATATGGTAGCACATAACTCTCCTGCAAAAGTTAATACTCTGAATAATATGAAAATTACTTTCTTTCAGAACTGAAAAACTCAATAGAGACACAAGTGAGCGAGCTCAAGTCTACAATTGAGAGTAAATGTGTTCTCCAGTGAGATGTTAGTGAAGGATCAATATTTAAAGATATATGCTAATATGGCAGCAAATAAAAGGTGGAAATGAAAGACATAGCTATGCAAAGCCTGTTTACCATCATTTTTGTAAAATGAATTATGTTGATTTAACAAGAGACTGCGATATATATAGTAGCGACCAATTACAATAATAAATAATATTAAAACAGGAAGAGTAAATAATTGACATTTACCAGTTTATAATAAATAACCATGCTTGCCATGCTGTTAGTTTTTGTAGCATTGTCGAAGTAAATATAATATGAATGATACATAAACAAGAATGTATAAGTTTTTACTGTGGGTTGTAGAAATAATACTAACATAATGTAAGATTGTAAGCTAGAGCTGAAGACGAGGATGAAGAAGAAAAATATTAATTTTACTTCTTTGTACAGAATTGTAAATTTCAATGATGCAAGGCATTTGTATCTTCTTATTTTAGGTCGCAAAAGATAATACAATATTAGTATTAAATAAGAGCTCAAATATGTTTAACAGGTTTGTTGTTAAGAAACAGACATTTTAAAATTTTGAATTTCATTTGTAAAGTTTTATAAAACAACAAGAATGTGACAAGAGGACATTACAAACACCTCAACGTAGCAACTCTACACTTTCAAAATATGTAAGATATCCTTTGTGTGAAAGTGTGAAAGAATGGAAGTTTATGTATCACATTTTTGTACCTTCAGTTATAAATATTTGCATGGGAGTTTTATACGATAGAGTTTTGGACAAACATACAACACTAACGAAAGAGAACATGTGAAAATTAATATAATCGTGACCTTAAAAGTTTTATTCTACTAGACGCCTTCTGTTACTTGAGTAAACAGTACTAACCCTGTTGTAAATAAAATTCCTGTTGGTTATGTTACATTAGTTGTTTTTATTATAAAATGGATAAATAATAGAATTAACTTTTATAAGTGGAATATACGTAAAATTTTGTAGTTCTTCGTATGAATGCCAACAAAGACCACTACATTTTATAGAGAAAGAACAAAGAACTCTAACCTGCCATGGCCGGTTGCAATCATCCAAATTCCTTTCCGTACTGTATCTGTGACTTTCCTTCCTATCCTCTATGCACAACTCCATCATTTAATCAGCAGTTTACCAAATAAGACAATTTCATTGTGGCTATTACTATTGTAGTACATTTATAAAAATTATGTAGACAATCTTTTCAAGGGATTGTTTCATACATCACCAGTTTGTGACTGAATTTTGTAATATTATGGCATGAACTAAATTTCGTTACCTGAAGGAGTGCAACACACACAAGTTGTGTTTGTGTTAAATATGATAACATTTCTACTGTACTGTGATTTTGAAATGCCATTAATGTAGTGACTTCCAAATGTGCTGAGTTTGAAATTGTCTCCAACCTAACCTTTCTTGGTGTTGCATATTCTTCCTCTTCTTCCTTGCTCAACAGCTCCCTCACACAACCAGCGGATGTTTCTGATGTACTAATTGTGATGCTATTGGTGTAATGTGCGTTTTGTGTGGGACTTAATTTGTTTCCATGTGCAAATAAATGCGCATTAATATTTATTATTGGGTCTTGCTCACTTGCATATTGCTTGTCTCTTGTTCTCAAACTTTAAGAGAATTGTGACATAGTGTGTTTGTTCAGTTATTATTTTATAAATGGCCATTCATTGTGGTGATGTAGTAGCTACTCAACTAATCTGGAACAGAACTGACAATTAAAATTATCATTGAGTTCAAGAATTCCTACTATAGTACAGTATGTGTTCCTTTAGTAAAACTTTTACCAAAGTCTTATTCAATTTGGACTGTCCCCTCACTCTTATAGTCAGTTGGAATTTTAGTAAATGAAATATAAATTTACCTCTTGATATTAGAATAACATTAGTATAAAACACAGATGAAGAATTATGGAATGTCTTTTATGTCTAATAAAAGGCACACTCACACACCACCTTCAGTAAAATTTCCTCCATAGTAGGTTTGGTACCTTCAATTTTAATCTATTAAAAGGTGGTCCTGACCAAAATAATACATATATAGTGTTTTATGTGTGGAAAAAAAAATGTAAGCCATGTAAAAATGTGGATCTGAAAAAAAGTATGTACAGTTTTTTCATTGTCAATTATATATAATGCATCTTTCCATGGGTGGATCAATCAAGTGATTACACATTGTTTTTCTGTAATATGGTTATTACCTAACCCTCATCAAAGCAAGGTTGCTGTTGACTATTAGAGACAATGGGTTTACATCACACAATGCAACTGATGACTGGGGGAAATTTTAAATAAGGTTAAAAAAAATGGAAATGAAAAGACATCTTGTTCTTGCCCACATGTCAATAAACTGTACGTATCATCATTATAGTAAAAGAACCTTCAGTTATATTCTCAATAACTATAAAAAATTAAATTAACCCAATACTCTGTAATAGTTCATTACTAGTTTTTTAACCAACACACATATAAACATGAAATTTCAGATGAAATAATCGTAAGTTTATTCCCATTTTACTTACAGCATGATTTGCTTTAGTGTTCCACAAGGTGTTTAATATCTAATAAAGTATATAATACAAATATTAACATAGCTTAGTATATTATATATATAATAGTATAAATTTTGTTGAAAAGAATTTGGAAGTGTTTTAGTTAAATGTAACGTAATAATTGATTCAACAGCAAAGAAAATAAACTTGTGATCTACACTTTCGTATTATGTTAACTGTAATTACTCGTAACCTTCACTAAATGTTGCTAGCAGTGTGTAATGTGTAGAAATGTTTCTAATAGCTTTGTATGTGTAAACTAAAGCTTGGAATTTGGGTGGATCGATATGACCATGGACCAATACCACAAGGTGAGAATATATATTTTTTTGTTTCAAAGAGCTAATTTTCTTAATTCTCGTCAATTTGGAAACATACTTGTTTTGTTAGCAACTACTTAATGTTAACCATGTGAGTTAATGTTTTATTAGGACATACAAGAACAACTTTAAATGACTACATGAAAATATTACATTGAGATTGTGACCTACTGATTTCGTGAAAGATCTGTGGTACTCTACATACATAGTTTATTTTATGGCATAACATGTACAGGGAGCCACACTTGTAGGTTATGTTCATCTGAAATTTTTCATAAGTATTGCAGTTTTGTGCTTCTTTATTTTTATTAAGGATAACTTCTAGACATTCTCATAAGATTTCATTCCTCATTTGTGATTCTTCGTAATTCATATCGGCACAAATGATAATGAGGGATTCATGTCAAGATTCTGTTAATCTGTCTGAACATTAAAAGATACAATGTTAAGTTTCTGTTTTGTAACTCTTTCTACATAATACTTGAAGGGTACACATTACATTACTAATGCTTCTTCATTCAATATTTTATGTTTAATGTCCACCATTCACTTATGGCTGAAAGAACCATAGCAAAAGGCTTAACCCACAAGTAAATTATACATACTTAGGAGTTCATTTCCCTAAATAACACTTACTACAGAACTCCACAGAAGCTGTTTTTTCAGCGTTTACAAACTGGTGAGAAAGCCCCTTATGCGTAATTAATCCAAACAAGTTTAAATTTTTAGCATGCCAAACACAGTGACTATCAAAAGAAGTGTAGTTCAACATAATATCTTACATGTCATAGCTATAGTATATACTGCATAGTATGTTTTCAAGTTAAGGAACTTCAGAAAGTACAAATCATTCCAAATGTGTGAAGAGACACATTGTGAACTGCATGTAGACTATCCCTTGTATTTTACATTCTATACACCTTGTTATATTTTTCTGGTAATATGTCTTTATCTAATATTATGACCACACATGAAATATACTATACAGTGTTTGGCAGTGTTTGGTAAACTATACAATAGATTTAATTATCTGTGTATTGATTTGTTCCATATAAATTAGTCAACAAGGGCAATGAAAAATGTTCCACCATGTTTTATATATACAGAAACCTTGCGATGTAAATTTCACCTGAAACTCAAATCCATGTATCATAAGTTCTGAGGATTGTAGGTTATGCCTAAGTATGGTTCTTAGACTGTAGTAGCATCATACATGGTGCACTTTTAGATTTATTTACATGGAGCCCTAGGTTTAGCTGTTTTACATCTATTCTCTCTTGATGTATTAGTATTCAATGTTATATCACACTATGGATTTATGTTTTTGCTGTAGAAGTCCATCTGTAGAACTTACCTTGCACATAAATAGTTCTACAGAGTGACCATGTCATCGCGTTATTAAGTAATATTATCACTTTCTGCTTACTTGACAATGTATTTCAGTAAAGTCGCATAAAAAATACATACACATAAGTGTGCTTTTTGAACCGAGTGACTGTTGAATACCCTTGATCAAGAAATTATAGTATTTCTGTCAAAATCACAAGTTCATTTTATACAATAATAATTAATTCATATCTTCCAAAGTACACAACGAATTTTCTGTGGAATTTGCATGTTAAAAGTGACAGGTGTTTGTGCATACTTTACCATTTATGTTAAAGTGGTTGAACTAGAATAATTAACATAATACTTTATAGTAAACTGTATGTTTAAGAAACCATAATTACGTATTTATGCCTCTAGTATCACCACCAAACAAGTGGATTTATTTATGAGTAAAGCATACCCATTGCAAGAAGCTATGATCTCCTCACGGTGTCTGTACACTGTCCCCTTTACTTCCTACATTTACATGTTAATGAAAATCTTATTCTGCTGGCTTTATCACATGTCCAATAAAATATGAAAAAGTGATGATATTACTTTGATAAGTAGTACATATACTCCCGGGCTCATGGTGTTTTGTATCAATAAATTCCAGCGGGGAAGACCTGAACTGTATTGTCTTACGTCTGATGTGTAACCTGTGATGAAGTTTGCATTCACAATTAAACAGACTCCACCACTGGTATAAATCTACTTCAAAAACATCAGCAAACATTCTGATTCACAAAATTGGCTAAAGTACATGTAATCCTTTTCTTATAATACTTGTCCAGTAACATATTTACACAGCTTTTTGGTTTACAGTTACTATTAATGCAGTTACTTACAATACACTTAGTGCTTCCCCTGAATTCAGCCTTATCCATTCGATTCTCATACAGTACGAACAGTATCGTACATGTGTTCCAAAAATTGTAGACTGAACCACTCCACTGAGGAAGGTAACATTGTGATAGACTCCCTTGTTATGTAACCAGCCCTTTCCAGTCCTGTTTTTAAAAATCTTTCCACACACTGACACCCCACAAAAAATTGTATATACCTGTTAATTTATATTTCAAAATCATTGTGTTGTTTGATATTGAAAGAAGATGGAAGTAGAATTTTTAAAATAAAAGTTAAACAGAGTTGGACTAGCATTATAACTTCAGTAAGAATGAACCAATACACATGTGTTGTTATTTAAGGTAGCTATTTCCTCTTTCAATATGTGGTTGTATATATATTATAAAATTGTTACTAAATTGTATTAGCAAACCAAGCAGCGTAATACAGAACTGACATGTTTTCTGAGTGAAATGTGACAACACTACATGACATCACATCCTATTGATTACAGTCAAGTATACAATTCTTGTAATTCAATAAAAGAAAAATGACAGTGATGTTTTCATACAGGACACATTTATAGAAAGTAATAAATAGTGTCATTAATTTAGTTGATTCCAAACCTCATTCCATCTCACGTGTTAAATAACCCTTTTGCAAATCATTTTGTATCTTAATTGTTCAAAAAGCTGTGGTGACAAGATCTGAATTTAAAAGCACTGGAAATTAGAATGTACTGAACCTTTCAAAATTATTTACATTCATGTTGAGATTTGTGTAGATTAACTAAACTGTTGATACACAGACAGTGATATTATAATGAAAATTAGAGATTGATATGTATCAACATAAGCTTATTGAATTACACTGAAACTTGCAAAAACATAGTGTTTGGTGAAGAATGCTGGAATTTGTAGCTTAGCACTCTGAAGTAGTCACATTAATTTATTAGTTTATTTCTGTGGCAGTAAGTCATAAAATTTTCCTGGCATGGTTGATGTCTAAACTCAGATGTAAGGAAAGTTTCAAATGCAGTGTTTGTTGGAGACTGTTCAATGAATTCATATCATGATGTGTTTATCTGACAGACACTGCAAATTCTCTATAATTTAAAGTCATTTCTGCTTCACAGAATTTTTCCACTGTCTCGTCTAATAATATCAGACACCCACGCGTATTGTACTAGGCGCACACTTCTACTAGCATGCAATACATGACAACGTATGTTACATATTAACAGTTGGTGGCTTGAACTTTCTGTCTGAATATTGTGCCAGCTGCTCATAATTTCACAGTCCACATGAATCTAAATGTTGTTCTGATGTTTAAATTAGATTTGGATTATTTGTTGGAGCATTACTTATGCTCTAATTTTCAGAAAAATTTGACAAAAACAGACCTCTTTTTAAACTGTGAAGTGCTTCTGAAGTTCTTTACGGAATTACAAGAATGCATATCCATATTTCTGGGAGTAAAAGGCAACACGTACATGGAAAAGTGCGTACTATTTCTTTTTGCAAACCTGTTTTAGCAATAAACTCTACCTAGCCTGCCAATTAACTATTCAAGCAAGTCAGTTATATTTTTTTTCAACTTCGGAGTTTTGTGAGTAAGGAATATAATGGTAGTCCCAGTGCTTCAAAGTTGGTAGCATCCCACTCTCTACTTTTTATTTTGTGCTAACTGCAGGTTATATATATCATACTAGTTCAAAAATTAGGGTATTATTCAAAACAATAACGTGGAAAAGTTACACATTTCGATAAATGTTGTGCTTTTGTTAGTTCAAAGACACTAAAGTATAAATAAAATGTACAGGTATATAATTCTTCAGTTGTTGAACTGCAGCATGAAAGTTAGCTAACACACAGCTGATACTGCAAGGCAAACAAATTACTATAACACTGCTTTTTAATGTGTAGACATGAAAACTGAATATGCTGCATGATGTCATTTCATTCATACATATGAGCAAATAAAGTTTTCAAAAGAAGCTTGTTTCTTTTCTAGGAACTGTATTATTATGTTCATTTATTAGTTGAGTAGCATTTGATTTTTACATATTAGAACGCTGAGAGGGTATAATTTAAGTACCATAATAAGATAACATTCCAAGATAAATGAAACTTGAATCTGTAAAATTCTATCATGCAACAATAAAATTATTTCTACAATTATGGCTACAATTACAAAATTACAAAGCACATAACTGCTTGGTACATAATTTTGAATTCTGTATGAAAAAATCACATCATTTGAAACATTACTAAATTGTGGTTAGGACTATGGCTTCTTGAATTTGTCTTTGAATATTTTATATTTTAATTAATACATGGTAAGACACAGGATTATATAAAACTTTATAATTGGTTTAAAATGCATTATATTAAACATGTTTCCATTGGGAATCTCAATTATTGCATGATAAATCAAAACTAACTACGGTTTCTTGCTTGCCTCCAACATTTTCTTTCAAAGCTTTGTGAATTATCTAATGTCTAATTTCTATAATCCTTCTGTCACTGAGTTCAGACAAATACTATAAAAGGGATTGCTTAGGATGAATGGACAGATGAATGGTTTCAACACAAAATCTAAAACAGACATAGGAGAGCAACAGAATCGTAAATACAAGAGAATTGTGTTAATTCTAAAAATAAAAGAATTGTATCATAGGGAGCCTGTTTGTTTTAAACAGTTGTTGTTGATATATTGTTGTTAGTTATTACTATAAGCGACCTTGCTGTGAACAACAAACAGTCACTGAGGAATATGAACACTTACTGTTGGTAATACAATTGTAGGCTTATGCAGTTTTATAAATTTATTTCAACTTAGCAGTGTTTATGCGCCATCTCATTTTTGCTATTGGTGTTTCACATATGGATATTACAGTATGCTGTTTTAGACATCTGTAAGAGTACTAATCAAGTGGCAGTTATGGAATTAAATTCTGCCCCTCTATAGCTGTATTATTGATATTATGTATATTTCATGAAGATTATATATGTTTGCTCAGATGGCAACTGAAACCTAAAATTTCTGCATTTATTGCAGAATTTGATTATAAAGACATGTAATAGAGCCCATAATTGTATTGCTAATAGCACGCTGTCCCATCACTGTGCATATCTGTTATTTTCATCCCCAGAGAATAAATAAATAAGCAGTTTATTAAACTTAGATTTAGATTGGATGCCAAAATTCCCATACACCTATGCAATATACATGGAATTCTATATTCACAAATTTACCATAGTGAAATGTACTTAACACACAAACATGCTGCCATAACAAGTGAAATAATTCCTTTACTATATTGTCCCATGGAACTGTATTACCATACTCCTGGAACATACACTTCCATGGATCAAGAAGTATTTAAGGCAGAAAAATGTAAAAAAGACATAAAAATTGTTGCACTAGATACAGCTGAATGAAAGATATGTTGTGAATACCCACAGGAATATACAGTCGCTCTGTTGAAAGATGAATTAACATTGAAAACATTTAAATGAATAAAATCATAAAATAAATGCTTGTTTCATTTCCCATATTCAACTTGCTGTCTCATCCACCCATCTAGGTTTCTACATTTCCTTCACTTCTGTTGCTTCTTCCAAAGTTCATTATTATATCTTTCTGTTGTACATATCTGTATATTACAACACTCAGCCATCTTCACAGTCTAAGTGATGTGTGAATCCTTCACATATTCAGATGCATTTCTGCTTAAACTTCTTGTGGATATTATACATTTGTGAAAGTAATCTGCTTTTTAGAGTCTGGTAGAAGTAGTGTTTGCCATCGTCATAGTCATCGTTTTCGTTTTTGTTTTTGTTGTTGTCATTGTTTCATCCCTTCTTTAGACAAAAGTTGTTTGTAACATTAAAGGCTATTTTACCAGACCAAAAACATTGTTGTTTCATAGGGTCCACCAATAAATACAGTAAGTTTAAGCTGGGACATATATAGTGTTACATGAAAACCACAGATGGTTGCCCTAAATAACATTCCTTATAAATGTTTGGATTTGTGGTAATTCATACAAATTTTAAAATGTAGATGTGATATTTTTGAAAAAAAAAACGTTATTATTACTTTTTTACCAGGTGCAGAACCTGACAAGTAGTTGTTTGCTTTTTTATTTTGAATTTTTAAATATATTTCAGATATACTTATTAAGAAAAATATGTGTTTGCATAACATCTTTTGCCATAGTGCAACACTCCAAATTGCTGCGGTTTATTACTCTGACTGGTAGAAGGCCCACTGAACTATCAAGAAGAAACTGTTACAATTTTTTTCAAATTTATCTAGTCTCAACATTTGGAAACATTCTGGGAAGAAACCCACATTTCTACTATGATACTAAATTTGACAGAACAACAGTATGACTTAAGGTGTACTGCTATCTAGAGCAAAGGCAAAATACAGATGTCATTAGAAATACCCAGCCTTTCTTTCCTTCAACTTGTATTAGGGCATCACAATGACAGGTGTCTAGTCCACAAACACACACGTAGTGTAAATTTCTGTCACTCATCTTAAGCTATTCTAATTTGCACCCACTCCTTTAACTTCATGCCAAATGGTGTAAAGAAACCGTGGAAACAGACACATGCAAGTTACAAACAGGATCATACACAAGAGAATAAAGAACAATAACAGTTCAATAAATAATAATTGAAAACTTAGAAGAGTGGTAATGTTGTACAAATGAGACTGACATACGACATGTTTCCCCACTTGATAGCTTGCTACTGCTTCGTAACAAACCAAATGTGAAGCAAACAAAACTGTCATGGTGTTGTGGGATGAACTAAAAACATGCATAATATGCAAGTTGAAAAAGTAGCTTCAATAACTGAAGCCAGCTTTCCAATTTGCATATTATACTCACAACAGTAGTTGCCAGACCATTTCTTAAAAGTAGCAGAACAGCTTTTCTAAAGCTTTTCACTAGACTCCGTGTTCTTAGAAGAGAAACATGATAGCCATTACTTTCAGACTAACATAATGGTGTGATAATACATACAGTTTCCTCTTTACAGCCTCCTGCTTAGATGCTCTACTCAGTGACTGATTTTTTTTTCACTTACACTTTCCCAGAACGGATATTCTTGTGACGTTCTTCACAATCCCATCCTCTGTTCTTTGGATTTGAAGAGAAAAACCAATCGACATAATCCCATCAAAGTCAACAGTATCCTTAATGGCATCTGCAATATGCAGCCACACTGATTCTAAATATACCATGTCTGCTGTCATACTCAAAAACAGTCACAGCACTGTTGTCATATGTGGAGACTCTTAGGAATACAGTTACATACATTAGAACCTTGCTGATACCTGTACTGCTGAGTGGGAAGAAATCAGTGCTGATGAGTATAAGGGTGATATGTAGTACAGCGGATTGGTGAAACAGCAAAGATGGTTTATTGAGTGCTCATGGTTTTATGTTGAAATGTATGGAACTGACATTAAACTTTCTGTTTAGTTCTTCACACTATTCATATTTAAGATTTACTTCAGACATGAAATCACTTTCAAACCCCAGACTGTCCACATGAAGTAATGTAGATTTACTAAAGCCTTTACAATTAGCACTTATTCCTAATTTTCCAGTCCTTGTCACATCTACATCAACTGGAGCTCTGTCTGAGTAAAGAATTGTGAGGCTTTCACTTGTTGGAAAAAAAATCCAGTACTTTGCTGTGTCCACACAGAATCTAAAAACTTAACTCATTCATCTCAACTAGGTGAACCAGTTCCTCCAGGTTAACCATACAATTCTCATCTAGGTGGGAAGCGAGGAGATGGTTTTGCTTACATACTTACAACATTGCATTCAGTATTTTACTGGAATACATCCATTCTTCCTCTGACATCATATATTATTCTCTTGCTTGGTCAATCCATAAAGATGACTTGCATGTCTACATACACGAACCTGGCTCGAGCCAAGGGTACGGGACTAGGGATTAACCTATACACACATGAGATCAGCGCTCTTCTGGGGTGTCACGCAGCGTCGAATGGTACTGGATTACCATTCGACGCTGCGTAACACCCCAGAAGGGTGTAGATCTCATCAACATTGCGGCGGAAGCCTGACATCGCCTACAAGCACGTATTAAAATTCCCTTTATTGACCAGTGGTAATAGGACTATATAACAAAATATCATTGTTTATATACACTTGTAAATTGCACGTTTTTAATATCAAGTGACGTGAGTCTTTGCTCAAGGGAAAAGGTTAAGTAAAACCTTTCAGAAAGGCACGTATACGCTTGACTAGTTCATCCATTATTGCAATGGCCGAAATTTCAACACTGCCAATCACTAAATCAAAACATCAACCAGCTCATGCACTTAATAGAACTCCTACACTTTCGGCACCGAGATGCCATCATCAGGGCGTTATTCAGAACGAACGAGGAAGAAGGCCAACTGCTAATCTAGGTATTTTGTCTCCTTTCTTAAAATGATTAAAAGCTTAAATTCTACAATATACGATACATATAAAATTAAGAATCATAAAATCACTATGTTGTAGGTACAGGTAGACAACTCCGGCTGTTTGCACTCTGTTTGGAGCATGCACACATACTTCCGTTTCGGTATGTATCATCCGACAAGCGCTCGTACTGGTAGAGCGTATGAAGTCTGTCGTGTGAGACGGTACCACACTCCTTGATAGATGGCTCTCACAGACGTCCTGAGCTCACAACACGCCACACGGATGTTACGAAGTTGGTCCTCTATAATCCGTGCCCCTGTCCACAGGTAAAAGCGATGCTTCAGTCCATACTAGATCTGCCCTGTAGTGTTTGCGGAGTTGTGGTTAGTGTGTGGTGCGTTCGTTTTAGGATTTTAAGCAGGCGTGTGCTGATATCCTTGATTGTGTGGAAAGAAAGGTTAGTAATTTTAATACTTTTGCTCAATAAGGGTGATATACACAAAACCGCTTCTGTATTACTGAATTTGTTCACTATTTGTTGTGCTGATGGTAAGAAAGCATATTGGGTTTGTGGCTGGATGCGTGAATGCTTTGGCACTGGCACCATATGATTGTCATGTGTGAATCTGACGAAACATGAAGAAGCAGACAGGAAGAGCTGTGAGACATAAGTATGAAAAAATGTTTTATAAATCGACATTGTTTTGCTTTATGCAGGGTGTCTCGAGGTAGGGTAATTATATTCGGGACCAGACCACGTTGTCCGAAGTGAGGTTAGGTAAAACAACATGTCCCCGACATAATATACAGGGCAACCAATACGTGTTATGTTTTACTTTATTTCTTGCCAGAACGATTAGCTATACTACAGGTCGAACAAAAACGTGCTTACAACCTTCATAGACATCCTGTTTATTCTTATGGCTGTGTATTGGCATGATTGCTGTCATACAGAAACGACATTGGCGTGTACTACGATAATGCTCGCGTTTCGATTTTTACGAAACTTGATTAATGGGTATTCAAATGCTTTTGGGAAGTAAAATATGCATATAGACAATGTACATCAGCTTATTATGCAATTTATTCATAATGACAACAAAAAGAAATCCATTTCAAGGGAAAGTGGCTAATGAGTACATGTGGCCAATACAGTCATTCTGTATAGCGTGCTGACAGACCTTGGATAATTCGAAACAATTCTTATCTAGAGTATTATGCCTGCTGACTTAATGAATTTAATGAGATTCAGTGCTAAAAATTTTTACTGAAACTTATTTTTCAATAAGGACTGTACTTTTATATACTGGAAGGATGAAGGCTGTCTGCATAATATTTAAATGTTTGGTTCCTGCCTAAAAGAGAACACTGCATGTCTGTTAAAAAGATCAAGCAGTTAATGCTGTGTAAGAACACAATTTCTGTTTAAGTTGAGAATTGTACAAGCTTGTAAGTACACAGTATGAATGAAATGCAGGGTCTTTTAAATGTTAAAGTTGGTGTATATTTACCACTGTGCTTTAGATTGTTAATGTATTAAAAACCTTGCTGTGTATGTATGTATGCATGTTCATGTAACTGCTGCCATTTACAGCACTTGCCATATGTGCCTCCAACTGCAGTGTTACTATATTAATGGTTTGTTGAAAACCAAGTATTTAAGATGTGATATGACAGTGTGAAGCTGTACTGGGAATAAACCAGGGCTGTGGAGTCAGTACGCAAAACCTCTGACTCTGACTCCTCAATTTTTATATCTCCAGCTCTGACTCCTTCATAAAAGCTCAATATATGTCAATAATGGTAAACCTACTAAAATGGTAAATGGCATCGTAAGATGTTTCATCACCACCACATGAATTATCTGGCTACTTTTTCGACTTATAACCTGTATTTAAGTATGTCTAATAGTTATTGTAGCTAGTATCTAGTTAAGATTGTATATCGAGGTCAGAGTTGGTACATTTTTACCAACTCTTGACTCCACCCAAAATTCTGTTAACATTTACTTTTATCTAAAAAAAAAGGGGAGGCCTCAACCTTTACACGTTTTAGTTTTTGTACTGTGTACCTGATGATGGCCGCTAGTAAGCCAAAACATGTAGTAGCCATATATTAGTAATAATAATATTAAAAAAGGAAAGTTGTGTGTGGCTGGAAATCTGATTAATATTATGCAACACAACAGGATGGGACATTTGAAAATCTAACTTAAGTAAAGCTATACTTGGAAGTAATGAACAGTCTGTGTGAGGCAGAGTTCTTGTTGAGAAGCTTTAAGTCTCCCAACTGATCAAGAAATTCTTCAACTTTTGTGATGCTTAATGCTTATTTTCATGTTCACAAGAATACACCCCAGGCTTCTGTCCTAAGCCAAATCCAGTCAACCCTTGCTCACTGTCTCTCTATTTTTCATTTAATATTTTGTTTCCACTTATTGTTAAGTCTCCCATGTGATCTGTCTCAACTGGAGCTTTGTATGTAACTCTCAATTGCTCTGTAATTCTTGCCCAGTTTATCCTTCTTGATTTTATCACCATAATAATTAATGGTGAACAACACAGATTTTAACAAATAGTACTTGTGCACTACCAAACACAACCTTTGTTGGTAAACAGAAATTACATCAGTATTGTAAACAGTAGTGTAAGGAATCAAGCTCTCATAATTTATGCATGATGTTTTATATTTATATAATTTTACATCATTATATTTTATTAGATTAGTCTGATGATGACTGAATAAGTCTAAACGTATATCACTAGAGTGAATGTGAGCAAGATTTCCAGGTAACGCAACAGGATGTCAAACATAAAATCAAGTTAGTAAGCTTATAATTATTTCATTTTCTTCGTCCTCTTGTTAAGTCCTCTACCTCAACATAATGTAAATTTAAAATTAGAATTATTATCATATGATTCACAAATACATAACATGTGCTAACCGAATGTAGAATAAACATGAAAAATTATGTGATCCACATTGATGATTTGCTGTTACTTATTTTCCACATTCATAACACTTTTCGTGTATTGTGTGAATAGTAGTTGAAGGCTGTAATATATGAGAGTTTGGATCTTTGCAGGGTTGGTACATGAATACAGTGAACAACCCTGTTGCTGCAGTTGTGGGTGTTCTAACTGTGTCAAAATGTTCTTGTCTTGACCCTCACCTCAATGTACAATGTTGGGCAGGCAGACTGTGTTCACTATACATAAACTAGTAAACAAACTTTTACATGGGGCTTTTGTTACTACCACTGACCCTCTTGTGACAGTAATAATTTCACATCTAACCTGATGTGGTCATTCAAACATGCACATTACCAGACACAGGTTTTGTTTCCTTCTTCCATGATGTGACAACTTATAGTCTGCACCTACCTGTAGTCACAGGTCACTACTGCCATACAATAGCAGAACACACAGAACTATCACTTCTTGTACATTGTTTCTGGTTAAGATGTCAGCATAATGTCAGAAGAGTGGCATGACCAGCTGGTTCCATGTGGAACCATCTGAGAGACCATGTTTGTGGGCAAAAGAAGATGAAAGTCAGTTTGTGTGTTGTGCAGAATCCTGAAGCACCTGCTGTAATATTCAGTGATTTCTTCATGTCCGAAATAAATATGTTTAACTTTTACTTAATTACAGATGGCGAATGAAATCAAACCAGGTTGGGATGGACTATATGCAGTTTCTTTTCTTAATGACAAAGCATACAATGAGGAGAAGATTCGGGAAATCTTTGGGAGATACGGGCATGTTGTGTCTGTCCGTTTTTGGGTCAAAGAGGGCAGAACATCGGTATTTGTGCGCTACAAGGAATATAATGAAACTAAACAATGTTTGGATGACCTAAATAAAACCAACGAACTCTCTGTAAGAATGGCAATACCCACCAAGAAATTTCTACAAGGTGCACCAAAGCAGCAGAGTAGAACGTACGTAGCACGTCTTGTTCAGGCTGCATGTTTAAGCAGTCGCCACGTTTTCTCTGTATGCTGCCAATCACATACTAAGCATTAACTCTTCCGAGCCCCATCCTGCCAAGTCACCTGTCATGACAACCAATCTGTATCACATTGAATAACATTCAGTGATGCCAGCATATTAAAAGGAAACTGGCATGGGCTTTTGTGATGAAGAAATAAAGATTTTACACGTTTTGGTTTTGACAGATTATATTATTTCACTTAGTTTGGTTTAAATTGTAACACATTTTTTTCATCTACGTTCCTTAATTTTTGTGAGTTTGTAATACTTCTGTAATCTTTCATTTTATAGTTACACAATTTTGGTGATTCTTTAATTTCAAGGAAATGAAAATACTCATGATTTGTGCGCCATGTTGTTGATTTTTCCACATTTGAATAACCATTGAGCTGTGGTGGGACAACCATAAGTTTCAAACTTCTCACATTACAGAACACCAATGGATACAACCCTGAGTCAGTTCTGTCCACCTCTTATTGTCCTCATAACCCTTTTCCCTCAGATCCATCTAATGGAATTTATTGGTTCTCACAGTGGGCCATATGGCCCCCCAGGGAGCCACACCAAGGCCACAGGAAAATTATGGAAAATTAAGGGGCCACAGTAACTTGTGAGTGGGCCAACAAAACTTCATTGCATGAATAAAATATTTCAGATTTAAAATCAGATCAAAGGTTTCCTTTTCCTCTGCATCACGCACAGCACAGACGGCAAAGTTGTATGTTACTGCTTTTCCCACATCTTATCTTGCCGAATCTGGTTTCAGTTTGGTGACTTATTCGCTGTCAAAAGTATGTAACTGCCTTGATGTTGTCAGGGGAGGTGATCTTTGCTTATCACTGACCACACTGTAACTGGACATTCAAAAACTTGCAAGTGTCTATCAGGCCCAAGGAACACACTGAATATAGTGCCACTTATTAACAGAATATTTTTACTTGTGTGAATGAATAATGTGTTATGCCTAAATGAAATATTTTAAAAAACAATAAAGTATTGTAAATAACAGTAATATAAATGTATTGCAATATATAACTCAGCAATGTGAAAATAAATTCACTTCTTTTCATAAGTAACCTCATGTACAGGGTGGAGGGCACAAACGAAGCAAGCTCAGGGGGTGCAACAAGCAAAAAAAGTTTGAGAAACACTGATGTAATTTATTTGCTGAACCTTCCAAGTGACCACTTCCCAGCAGGTTTTCCACTTCTGACTTACATATACATACCTGGTCTTCATCATAACTTTCTGGCCCAACAATAGGTGATCTGTACACATCAAAAAGTTCCCTATTATGTTATATTATATTTCAAATTAACCTACTTCATTCCTTTTGGCCAGAACCACTTTCCACTTGACTTTGTTTTCAGATGCTTGTAATTTTTATGTCTGATGTATTCAGGATCATTACTTTTTGGGGTATTGTCTTCTGATTATTGTAACATGATAATGAATAACAATAGTATCAAAATTTCTGTGTCTAACTTGAAGCAAAATGCACCAGGCTCCTCTTACATGTCAGTAGTATGTTTGTTCCTTGATCTGGTGCTACTTGCAGAAGACAGTACTCGACCACTGCATACATAAAAGCCAATTAGATAATTATGCATATGCAGAGTGCTCAGTACTTCGAGTGGCCAACAGATGGCATTGAGATGGTTGCCTGTTGTTATTCTGCAGTGGCATGTTTTGATTAATATTTACATAAACTGTTTTTACCCTTCAGTGGTGGCCTTGGTGCACTGTATGTTTGTGAAAGCATTTGAGGTTACTATGGATGCAGAAACCCTCAATCTGGACTGCAGTTGGAATTTAAATCCCAGCATCTTTGAAGAGTTAAAGTAACACAGATTACAGTTATATGTATTAGGCTTGCAATCTATCAAGAACTTTTGTCTAAGAGTGATTATTATGTGAGTTTTCAATTACATGTGTCTGTCATACCTTGAAAGAAGATTCAATTCTGTAATTCAGGAAGTCTGGTTAAGGTTTTTCTTTTTGTTGGTCTGGGAAGAGTCTTATTTATACAGGTTTTGGGTGATGAGAGCTGTGTTTGGTTAGGGCGTGTCATCCTATGTAATGGGTACAGTGAGTAGGCTTTGGGCTGAACAATCCGTGGTTTGAATTCCAGCAAGGACAAGGGATTTTTCTGTTCTCCAAAATGTCCAGATGTCTCTGGGGCCTACCTGCCCCCGTGGTCAATATGATACTGGTATTCTTTCCAGGGGGGTTGGGTGGCTGGGCTGTGAAGTTGACCACTTGCCTCCATCCTAGTGCCAAGTTTAAGAATGAGTGCAGCTCTACTTGTACTCCCCCTTATGTGCCTTCATGGCATGGACAGGGACAGCTTTACCTTTGCAATGTGTTGAAATGATATGATTTCTGTAGAAAATTTGTTTAGTGACTAATTCATTTTTTCTTTACAGCTTTAAATTTTCAGGAGATGATTACAGTTCTAAAAACCAAGGTAGTGATTGGGGTTCCATTAATTACAAAAAGCCTTTCCATAAGAATTTTAAGCATGACAATGGACAAATAAGAAATGTTCATCCAAAGCCAAGAAACAGTCACTCTGAAAACGAAAATTCTTGGAAGAATATTGAAGAGACAGAACAGAACAATGAAATTTCAGAGAATGAAGACCCAGTGGATGACAAAATTGTAAACAGGCATACTGAACTTGTGACAGATGATGACACACAAGGTGCAGGAGACACAAAGGGAAAAGTAAATGATGGTAACAGAGCTGTTAAGCACTCAGAAAAGGAAAATAGTTTGAAGAATTCAGACTGCAGAGGCCAAATATTACAGAACAGTCACACAAGTAATGGTAAGAAACTACAATTTTTTTCCTTGCTTAAATTTTATTTGGTAATTGTTTACTGTTTGGCAAATTTTTTGCTCTCTTTTTTAAATGCATGTTATATTTATAAGTTGTACACAAAACATTTTGAATGCTGCTGACATAGTGTAAACATCACATGCCACGGGCTACCAAACTGTGCCCACGTACTGTGTGATCGGACTCTTTCAAACACGTGTAGCACATGATGTAAAAACACAGATCCCAGGGTCAGTTCCAGACACTTCCTGGCTTATGCAATTTCACACATATGCAATTTTTTTAAAAGCAAGAAAAGTTTGAAATAATTATGTTTTTTAAATTGCATCAAATTTTTCTGTACGGAAATGAAACTGCAATGAGTTGAAGGTACCTGAAGAATACCGCCAGGTAATAACATAGGTGGCAAGACAGTCATGCTGCATTTGATCAGGTTCCAGTGTGTTGGAGTTCGGATTTCAACTGGACTGGTACATGTGACTTGCACCAGGCCTTCCAGGACGTAACTGTTACATAAGTCGGAGGATGTCTGCATTTATTTTTTCTCTTTCCTCAAAATGTGGATCAGTGTATTTGATTTATGGTTATTATGTATATGTAATGAACTTTATTGTTTGTCGTTGGTACTTCAGTTGTTACACGACATCTTTTGTATGAATTTCTTATGATATTCATAAGGTTGTACACACTCCAGATAGCCAGCTGAAGTGTTGTGATCTGTCAGAGGAAATGTATAACTGATACAGCAGTCATTGCCTGTAAGATAAAGAAAATCTGTCTATATTCCATGGTTTGATTTGCCTTGTTCGTATTTGTAATAGTATTTGAGAATTCTGTAAGTTTCTCCTGAAAAATGCATTGTTTGTGCCCCCGTCTTATGGTTTATCAGAAACTTTGTGTTGATTCTAACAGTGGGAAGAGATGATCTGTTTATTCTTCTTTCTGTGCATGTAAAGATGTCTGGAGAAGTAGAGTATTCTGCTATGCAGATGAACAGGAATTTCAGTATGCATACATGGCCTTGGGTAGGAAGACAGTTTCGGGGCCCATGGCTATTTCAGCCTTGTCAGAAAGCAGTGAAGTTCTAGAGCAACTTGCAAATACTCGTCACGGATGGTCAGATACAGATGAAAGCGGTGATACCTGACATGGAACCTGCTTTACCTTGTGAATGGGTCATTACTATAATCCTCCAGCTCATCAAAATTTATGGTCATGTACCATTGACTGTGTGGGGCAGTCAAAATAAACTGTAAGGGAATGTTGAAGAAGTTTAAAGAAGGAAGCTAGAGAAGGAGGGCAGGGTCATTGTGCACCACAGTTGTCTTGTTTGCATCAGTTGTTGAGTCCAAGTGGACATGAAGATGGGGGAAACTGAAACATGCTGTGTGTGTGTGTGTGTGTGCGCGCGCGCGCGCGTGTGCCATTATAACCAACACATGGGTGGTGGCAAGTGTCAAGAAGGAGCCTTTTAATGATAAGCAATCGGTAGTTTCATAATTGTGTGGTGCAAAGACTAGAAATGAAAAGAAACATAATGTAAGCAAGAAGTGAATACACAGCAGGATAGTACAAGATGACTACTTGGATCCAAGTGAGAGTACGTATTTAAGTATTTTACATATTTTTAAAAAAATCTTATATAATTATGTCTTTTAAATATTTAATAATACATGAATAATATTGGCAGGTAATTTATGTAAAATGTTATCCAGTGATACAAATGAAGATGTCCTGAAAACTGAGAAGCATAAGTGTATGAGAGATGTGATAAAGGGCTTAAGTTGGTGAATGTGCAACTTGTGTTGTTTCATAGGTGTTGTCGATGATGGTCCTCCACCACTTGTTGCCTCTGAAGACTTGCCCAATAATGTAGGTAAGTTTTGAACACTGCAGAAAATGTAACAGTCTATTAAGTGACTAACTCTGTTGGCTGCAGGGGCAATGAACATAGCTGCCATGTCATTGCCTTTTCTTTTTGTGTTCAGGGGACCCAAATTTCTATTCTTAGCCCAGGAGGCTGGCTTTCCTGTGTGACATTTTTGCGAATATTGCTTTCTTTTGACATGTGACACTGTGTAGCATGGTATTTCACACTTTTTTGTATGTCTTTGCCTACAAGCCTTGTGTGTTTTGGCCCACAAGGGCAAGCCACCATGTCCTTTTTCAAAGGCACTCCCCCACTGGTTAGTTCAAATAGCAAGTGGTTAGACTAACACCTATTGTAAGTGTGTATTGCAGGAAGACATCTACAAAACATAAGTTTCCTGTGTTAACAGTGCATAGAAGAAACTGACTGTAATAGTAAAACAGAAACAGGCAGCCCCATAAGACATGAATGAAAATGAGAAGTAGGAAGATGGAAATATGGCTGCTTTTGTAAGCAGAAGTTTGTTAAAGACTGTTTTCAGTAATGTTCTGACTTGAGTGTGTATAAATAACTGAATGGAGTAAAGTCCTTGATTGTTGCGTCAATCAAATCTCCGACTTTTCATGGACCCTGAAGGTTCATTGCCCCGCTCACAAGAACCTGCCAGTGGTCCCTGTCCTGAGTGAAATGAATCCAGTCCATACTCTCCCACCCTATTGCCTGTATACAGCAGCATGTGTGTTTTAGATGCTGTTCTGTCTCAATTGTTGTGAAACCTGCAGAATATCTGTGAGATATCACTAATAAAATATTAATTCCAAGATCAATTGCCATATCAGTAAATATACTATTAGTATTTTTATATATAAAATTTTTTCATGCGGTTAGATGTGAGTGGAATGGCAAGTTGTCCACTGTTTTATAGCATCATTCCTGCTGTTATTTCACCGTGGATGTAGTTCATTTTTTACTTTTAAGCCAGCAGAATTCTCAAGTGGAAGGCTAGGACTGAGTCAGATCTGCATATGAAGTGATACCCTTCCTCATACAGAGAAGTCCTATTCTCCAGCTCCATTCAGTTTTCCACCATCCACAAACTGTAACAGAGTTTGGTGTACCTCAAAATGTATCACTTTTTTTCACATCCTTTGTCACGTACAGTCATCCTCCCATATGGTGCTTTGTCACCTGTGCGTCCTGAATACAGTCTCAGAGTGTTATTACTACATCAGTCTCCTTGCAGAAAGACATGTTATTTAAAAATGCCATTACTGAGCAGCTAGTGCTGAAACATTGCTGATTGATGCCTGAAGTTACCCAGCTGTATGAGTTAACCCACATACATGATGAAAGAGAATCTTTATATTCCATTGTTTCATGTGATGAAGCCACTGTTAAATTTAACTAGTTGTATCCATGTGAATAACTCACACATAGAAACAAAGTATTTAATTAACAAGGTATATTTATGTATTGGAAACTTCAAAGCATTCCTCAATACAAAATATTTGATCTTATCAGTCCTTTATTTTCTGTATGTTGTCAGTGCTCTTCAGTAATGGCAACAGCAATGTTGTCAAATGAAGAGGATCAGGAAGGTGCCACATAGATCTGACCTTGGGGAAAAAACAGGCAATGGTAGATATATTCCAACACATTTAAGCATCTGCCTTTGAGCATTATTGATTGTTATAGCATATGCGATTTTGATTGGAAATTGTCTTCTGCGCAGTTTGAACGGAATAGTAGGATCTTACCTTATTAGTATGTGTGATGATGACCAACAACTCAGAAGCAACCTGTAAATAAGAAACAGTAGCACCCTACAACGTTTAAATAAGAAACAAAACGTTGATGTCATCAGTCCTGTCTCAAGCAGAGGCCAAGTGAAGTACATGAAATATGTTAAGTTCCCTTGGCCTCCACTAGAGGTAGCACTGTAAATTTTTAATGTTTGCCCTTTTTGTTAAAGAACAGTATTTGGAGAAGGACCTAATAGAAAGAAAGGATATTGCTATCAATGCTGAATTATAAGGTTGCTAAAAACATCAGTCTTGGAAAGATCTGTCCGTAGTTCATCAGATCATGATGTTGAAAACAAACCTTAATGTATTAAGGTGTATCTGATGGCACTGTCAATTGAAACAACTGTGTGTGTGTGTGGGGGGGGGGGGGGAATGGAAGAACAAGGAGTTAATGTCCTCAGGTAGAGTGAGTGAAAGACCTGCTTAGTTGGGTCTGACAGCAAAGCTATTCTAAAACTGGTGATATGTCAAATCTCATGGTTTTGGTACCCACCCAGTTTTATATCCTCTTTTACCAGAGCTACTTTTCCAGGAGTGTGAGGAGCTCTTTCCCCTATATCCATACACTTCATTGACATTGCGAATTTGATACCGTTACTTTGTAAGTTAGAGTTGAATTACTGTTAGACATGTGTGCAGTTGATCTTGTCATTCATTTGACAAGTAACAAAGCTCAGCTTTGCAGCTCTGCTGCTGGTTTTCCTGTTCTTCGTCCCACTGCTCTGCCGCTGTTCTATTTCTAAGCTAAGGTACCAGTTCATGTGGCATCACTTTTTTAATACTTTTATGTGGTAACTAAATTGCCTACTCAAGTTGCAGTATTAATCAGTGAAACATCAGCATACTTTTTTGTCTGGTTTGTAAATAAATAAATTTTACAGTAATATCTGTGTATGTGAACACTGTGTTCCTTTGTTTAGACGAACAACCAAAGATGTATGCTAAAGACATAATTATCGCCAATCTTCCCCCAGCAGTTGATGAATGGGATGTAGTGTGTTTGGCTAGGAGACATGACCTGAGTCCAGTACATGTATCTGCAATAGAAACAACAGGAATTAAGTATAACATGTGAGTGCATATTTATAGAATATGAATCCTCCATTGTTTAATTTTAATATTGTTAATTTCGTTCATGATAAAAATATGTACAGGGAAAAGTAAGCATTTAAAAGCAGGTATACTTTACTGTGATAGCATGTTGGTAGCACCAAAAAGTATGGCATGTTTGCAGTGGCGGTTTGTGAGACTCTCTTATGGTATGGCTGGGACTAGGATTATTATATGATTAATCAGAAGGCTTTAATTAAATTTTCCATGTTATTTATTTTTAAGCTATGATGAAACACTGCAAATCTTTAAAGTTTCAGTAAATAACAGTAAAAGAGAGTGTTAGCCAAAAGTGTAGGTCTTTGTCATTCATGGTACAGAGCAGTTCTGCAGCTGCTTGTAGAGTTGCCTGATTCCTGGATTCTTTTGGAGTTTCTTTATTTCCATAAACAGTATTAACCACATGGTTACTACAATTCCATCTAGAATTTGATCCTGGAGGGATGTGTTTACAAATGCTGTCTAGTACGGCTAATTATGAGGGTGACAGCTAAAAATGCAGGTATTGCAGAAATAATGCTAAAGAAAGTGTGGGCTTGTGGATTCTATGATGCTGCTTTTTCCATAAATAAATGTAATTGATGTGCATAGTAGTGCACAAAATGTGTATACTGTTATGGTTCTTTAATGACTGTACACCTTTCTCACTGCTCATTACAGCTGCACCATCATGCATTTGAATGATACGTTTGTCACTGTCACCATTCAGAACTACACTTAACTGTTCCAATAAACATTCTGGTAGTCCTCAGCATTTGAATTTTCAGATTAAGGAATCCCCAGAATGTACAATATTTAATGCAACTAAGTGCATGTGTAATCTTAAATATTTTTTATTTTGTGATGCTCCTTCTACCTGTTTCAGCCCCTGTAGACCGTCTTCACAGAGGTCATGTACGAAGGAGTACATTTATAATAAGTGCTGTCCAAGACGTGCATATGTGAAGTTAAAATACAGTGTTGTAAATTAAAATGTTGCTAAAAACCTATCAAATGTAGATTAATTACACATGTTTAACATTTCTTAATTTTATTTATTTGCAGACAAAAATCTGTCATTACTGTCATCTTCAGTCTAATGGAGTAACATCCCTTTGTTGGGTGTTGGTGTTTGTACTAAAGTGGACCACTGAGGAATGCAGTACTCAGTGGTTAGCTTTAGTCTAAACATTTATTCATTTGTTGTCAGTACACCTTGCTCAGCTGGGGTCATTATTTACTGTCTCTAACATAGCTTGACCAATCACATTCTTATGTGCTTGGCAGAGTCTTCATTCTTTTTAACTTTAGAGCATTTTTTTCAGCACAGCCACCCAACCACTTATGTTTAGTATATATAGCAGGGTTATGTGTTTTCCCATAAATTTGATTTCTGCATGATGATGACTGAGAAGCAACTAAATCAGGTGTTCTATGACCCAAGTTCTTAATTTCAGTCTTCTCAGTGAGAGTTAATTGCAAAAAATTGATGTCCTGCAAATGCCTTACATCATTTTTACCTTAAAATTGTAACTACTAAGATTAAAACATTCATAAACATGGCTTTGAAAAGAGCTAGGTAAAAATGGTTATCAAAATGCTAGAGTTTGAAATGTTAGAAAGGGGAAACAGATGTACAAAGTCCTCCTTGAAACACTGACTGCAGCCCCAGCCAGTGACCTAGCTTGCTGTCTCTCCCACCAGTGACCCTAGCTGTACTGATGCCACCGCACAATGTATGGGTAGGGCACAGCCTGCTCACTTTTTTTGTTCTGGACAGTGTCTGTAGAGTCCTTAGCAAGTATTTTAATTCAAAGTGATTTTATTCATATTTTGTTAAAGAATGTGCATATCTCTTAATGGGAACTTTTTGTTGGGACATTTAGTTTAATTTTTCTCAAAATTTCTGGGAGGGCTGCAATCCTGCATCCCATGTGGGTGAGGTGCCTCCACGTGTACATATCTTTTATATTTGTTCAAGAAAAATGTAGACCTTGCAGACAGCGATTTTCATAGGAGGCAGTAAATTAACGTAACTACATACTGTATTTCTTCACCTTTCATGTTGTGCTAACAGAAAGCCAGTAATATTAAGTGTTTTGTCATGGGAAATAATGTGAGTGTTTAAAATCGTTCATGAAAAAGTAATTTGTCATAACCCACTGATACACAGTTTTACAGGAGACAAAAAACTTGACAGATCATTAATAGACCAAGACTTATGCCTTTTTTTTTTTTTTTTGACAAAAATGTAAGGAGAAGCAAAATTTTGTGGGCACAACATTTTGACAGAAGGTGTGTGTGTGTGTGTGTGTGTGTGTGCGTGTGCGTGTGTGTGTGTGTGTAACCCAACCGTGTAGTAATGTGGGAATCTCAGTTTGACGAATATGCAGGCCACAACAAATTGCTGTTTCAGGGGCAAAATACGTAATGATTTCTGTATAATTTTGATCAATGTAATTTCTGAAACTTTGTAATATATTTCAGACCATTTTGCCATCTCTGGCTGGAGAATGATTATGAAGCTGAAGTGGCAGTGAGGACACTGAGTGGTGCATACATGGAAGGAAAGACACTCCTTGTGGCAAGGGCCGATTATCTGCTCAGTGTCTTCCGTGATGATCTCCCAACACTTGCAACTGCATGAAGATTACTGATAATGATGTGAGGGACATGGGAGAATTACTGTATTGAATGTACAGAGTAAATAGTGAGGAGGGTGTGTATGCATTCTTGATGTTCAGATTGACAGAGGGTAGGAGCAGTTGCCAGCATGTGGATGGGAGACAGTAATCAACTTCCATGTGCTATGAAAATTATCATGCAAGATATAGAGGTGAGGAAATTCTGCAATTCCCACTTTTTAGACCACATCTTTCCCCACATCATGACTCCATTTGCTTGGGTGAAGGCGTTACCACTCTCAAATTTGAACCTGCAGATGCCATCAAGAAGTCACAGCATGAGATCTGCGCTGTTCTGGGGTATTGGTCCCATCTTCAAGGGTCACGTAGTTTTCTTGGACTACTTGAGCCTTGAAGATGGGACTCATGTGTCGTCCTGAAACGTCGGTAAAGGATTACCATTCGAAGCTGTATAATATCCCAGAAGAGTGCAGATCTCATCAACATTGCAGCAGAAGCCTGAAATCAAGTCACAGCATCATTTCACTTCCTGACTGCAACTGATTATAGGACAGGGTTTGCCTGTCTGCCTTACCAGTAGTAGAAATATGGCAGCCTTATTTAAGCTTATGTTAAGGTGATGAAAGCAAGTACATTGTGGCATATCATGTCTCTTGGTTTATTATGTCAGTAGCATGTACTAGTTATATATGCGGAACCTCTGAAATACCTCATATCAGCAGTGTTCATGCTTCTCAAACTACAGCAGCTGAACCTGCAGTATCAGTAACTAATACAGATTAAGTACAGTATGTATACAGTATATTAGTGTCATTGGTGAAGGCATGTTTTCCTTCCATAAGATTTGTTTTCTTTGGAGTGGTAAGTATCAAATTGTCTTGTGCAGTGTATCATCATGTAGATTGGTAGATCGTTATCAGTGTTTTCGAAGGATGTTATATCTTTATCTTTAGGGCAGAAGGAACACGATGAAGGTAGATGCAGCTGGTACCTTCAAAACATTGATACCTTTCTACCAACCTACATAGCGTCACATCCCAGAAGACCATTATCTTGAAGCATTTTACCTGTTGCCCCTAGTTCTGCCAACAAATTGTATGTTGCCTGTTTATTGGGGTATTGTTTCTACAAGATTATCAATGAAATGAAAGTATATCTGAACTGTATGTAATACTTCGGATGTTCCAAGCAGCTTACGTTGAATAACACACCTGTTACATTTTAATCAGAGATCATCTGCTTCCACACTGGGACAAGATTACTCACCTAAACATTGTCTTGGTGTCTCTGATACGGTGAATAAAAATAGGCTTACTTCCTATCATCTCTTGATGCTATTTGTTGCTTTTGCCCAGTTCAAGTCAGTAGTTAACATAAACTTTGTGGCAGCAAATATAGCATTTCTCTGGCAAAGGAGAATTTGGCATGGAAGCAGTTGATACTCCTTGTTTACCATGTAGAAGCTTATAATGGTAAACAATCTATAAAACTTGTGTGAAGAGATGGTATTTTGTCAGGAATGTTATCCAACATTTTATTTTATTTAACAGCGCGCTCTCAACTGCCTAGTTTACACGTCAAGTGAGGTGATTGATGTCCATGAATCATGAAATAGGAACAAATTTCTAGGAACTGGGGAGACATATTTTAATGTGTTACCCAGGATTTGCATGGTGGGACTGATGAAAACCACAAAAGACCTCTGTCAGTATAGCTATTCTTCAGGCCTTGACTTTAACCCTTTGGTGCCAAACATTTTTGGTATATGTGCATACAATCTGCAGTGTGCCCACAACACCAAGCATCATATAAATATATCTGCTCTTATGCAGCCCCCATTTAAATTCCAGTTTTATGCGTATCACGACAAGCATTTCATTCTGACACCGAAAGGTTAAGCAAGGATCTAAATATGAAACAGATGCCAATAACTCAATCGTGTCAAACACTCAGTCATTCAAATAATGTTGGGAACAGGACAAGACAACGCTCGTTATACTTCTCACTGATGCATTAAGGACTCTTTTGATTCTTGCACTGTTGTATTTTTTTGTGTCCATTACTTGACTCATTTATGTAACAGGTACATTTTCATTGTCTTGAAATCTGACTTGCTGAATGTGTTTGTGCAAGGGATTTCCAAGCATCTGAACATGGACAGAATCATACGTGTTGTATGAACACTGTATGATGCAACAGCAGATGGAAGAACTAACGTGGTTCAGATAATATCCAAACAGATAACAGTAGGTCATGATCAGCTTAGAAAAGTATAGGGTAAATATGTTACACAGAATACACACAGTACTTGGCAACAGCAACAGCATAGGCCTGCTGTTTTGAACAAATTAAGTACACTTGATAATTGCAGTACAAGGTTTAAAATTATGCATTGACAATTGAAGTCTGTGGGTAGATATTGGCTACCACACCCTCCAAATCCCACTACTGATACAGCCCATATTTTCTAATGCAAATTTTTTTTATCTGAACAGTTAGTTATTTGCATATGCATGCACATTTTTGTGCTCTTGTGGAAGGGAAGATGTTTAGAATTAATGAAATCTTAATATTTTATTTTAATATTCAATTCAGCATTTTGAATACTGATTCTGTTGTAAGACAGTAACATATCTAAAGCACTTACCACCACTTTGTACCCAAAAACTGTGTTTCTTATCTGTACAGTGTTCAGATACAGTCTTGCTACTGAAAAGACATATGTTGTTTGTTGAGCATTTGCAAATTTGTTTGGTGTATTAATAAAAGATGCATGTTGGTTTTAATCCTTTATGGATATGTACACAAGGTACCCCGTCCTAGGAGCATTGACCACTGTTAAGTTTACTGAGATTGCTACATTTGTACCCTACACCAGTAGTGTTTGGTCTGCTACCACCATTAAGCAGTAGTGACATCTTATTAGGAATTTAAGAGACTGTAAACTGTATGTTAAACATAAAACCAAAAGAGTAGGTGTGTTGTGTAACTGGTTTTATAACAATTCTGTACAGACTAGTAGTGATGTCTTCCTGCTTGTTAACAGCTTTGATATGAGTAAAGAATCACTCAAATTTTATAGTTTTAATTGTATGTTAATAGGCAAGAGTTTGAGACTTTCACACAACAGTGCAGTTGCATTCTTCATTGTTCTGGGATACTGCGCTGCATCACTGCATGATGTTCACATCTTCGGGAGGTGAATGTCCAATGAAGAGTGTTACTAACGTCATGCAGTTTATAAGTTGATATTTTTAAGCAAATAATGAAAAGTATCATAATGTAATTAATGTTTATAAATAACATGCCAGATATATTTTTGGCTACAGTATTAATTACAATCATGTAATAAAAATTAAATATACTTTTATGTAATCAGATTCATAGTAAATACCTTCAGGTGCCATGTTGGTATTACTGAAGGCAGACCTTGTTTACCATGTTTTAGAAAGATCTGACGGTTTGGTTATGACTTGGCAAAATTAATGTTAAAGTAAAAGCAGGCTATTGTTCTAATGCAAAAGTAGTTCAGAAATGTTTTGGACAGGAGCTGCTGTTTCAGCAAACGACAAGCTGTAAGATCACACAAATTATTGTTGGTTAGTGTAGTTGTAGTAGATCAGTCCACCACCAAATGGCCCTAGTCACACACACCTGTGAAAAACTGCTGTGTCATTACCATATCTAATGGTCGAAGTGTGTGGACAAGAGTTGCAAAATGGAAGGCACTTATCATGGGCAGAGGTGGACTGTGTGGTTCCTGTGGAAAGAAGGCAAGCCGCCAGATATGTGGAGAGAGAGCACTTGGACACAGCACTGTGTTCAGCTGGGTACAGAGCTTCACCAGTGATAAGGAAACCACACAGGCAGCTGTTCGTAGCGGTACCAGAGCAACCCTAAAGAATGGTTCTGTGAAGCCATCCAGAAGCTCCCAAAGAGATGGCAACCGTGTATAACCTCAGACGGGAACATGTTGACCTAGCAGTTATTTAATATTCAGCCTGAAGATAAAATGGTTGCAAATTAGGTGAGTCCAAATTCATTCTGAATGCCCCTTGTAACCTCCTATCTGTGATAGTGTTCATTTTATGTTGAAGTTCAGCTGGTGAAACTTCAAACACTGTACTCTGAATGCATCCTTTACAATCATTCTCAGTGCAGCAATTATTACTATACATGCACTTTTTCCTGCAAAAATTGTGTGGTTTCAGACCTGGGAAGTGAGGTAACAATCCCCTGCTTGTTAACCTGTCACTAAAAACAATGTGTAACAACAAGCAGAATTGTTGAACCATTGTACTGTCTTGCTGACAGCATAGGCTCTCTCATAATTGGTCAGGTGTTCAAGAAATGGTATCAGATTGTGTGTAACATACCTGTGTGAATTTAAGGTCTCAGGAACAGATTGGGTCCAATAAATCTAGCTGCACTTGTAATGTAATGGCACTTCATGAATTAATGTAGAAAGCTATTATTCTGAGAATTGACTCCATTGAAATGAAGGAAGCTTCTCTCCTAAACAGAACAAATTTGGGGTCTATTTCTCCAGCCTGTCCCACATGAAGGTACCACTTTACAAAATCCAGTTTCACTTAATTATTTCTGTCATGAATTTTGTGATCCACAGTTGTCTAATGTGGATTGTGAATGCAGCAGTTTTGTTGCATTTTATGCTAGTCACATGTGCTTGCTGTGCAAGTTGGGTCAGTGATTTTCTTTGAGAAGTCTCCAATCTAGCACTGATTTCATGCAATGTTTCCTCAGAATGCATTTTTTTCATGTTCTCTTGTTGCCTAGAAGGGGAACTTGCTGAAAATATTTTTGTGTGTTGTAACTTGTCCTGTTTGGAATAGTCACGTCAGGAAATTTTCTTCCGAATTTATGATCCTTTGTGTAGGAACTGTATTTAGTGCATGTATCCTACAAAATGCACATTGCTGGAGTGGAATCCACATAGCAATTGCACATGTTTTCCTAGATGAGTAACACTGTGTAATATGCAGTAGGGGAGCAGGCTACTAAGTGGGTTTGGGATGTAACATAAGTGGCCCAACAGGAAGTGACTAGCAATTGTAGACATATAAAATAATAGCACTTTATTTACAGGAACAACAGATGATGGGGAATGTAATGATTTCCTGTACTAGTGTATTTTTGTGTTTCATTTTGTTGCATATTAATTCATGGCTCATGGGAGTGAGGGTAAAGTAAAATGGATAGGAAAGGTTTATTAACTTTTTGAATTAATTTTTAGAACTCCCATCCCACTGTGCATGTATATCATTATTGTCTCAACCTATACAGAACAAACACAATATCTTCATGCTCTTTATTATTATTATTTAAAAAGGAGCCGAAAGACAGTGTTGTGTTTATTCTGCATAGACTGAGATGATAATTATTGAAGTAATGGCAGAAAAAAGCTAATCCCAAAATAATTTCATGTGCTCAGTGTGCAGAATCTATGTGCCAGATATTAGTCATGTGGATCTGGCTGTGACAGTAAGATATGTTTATGTAACAAGTGAAAATAATGATTAATTAAATCTGTGAACAGTTCCTTGGGGTAACCTCTATAGATAACCCCAAAACTAAGAAACTCACAGATGTTACACTGTCTGACAATCGTACAATGCGAATGAGGTTATAGAATAAAACTGGAACAAAAGACTTGAATACTATCTGTATTTTATTCAAAATACATCCCTTCTGCATCGATACAGCAAGTGGCACGATCTAGCAAAGACTCGGAACGACCTCTGCACGTCTTCTTGTGGTATGGCCCGAAGACTCGATGTCACAGCTCCTTGGATGTCTTGAACATCTTTAGAGAGGCGCCCTTTCAATGGTAACTTCAGTTTGGGGAACAGAAAATAATCACGGCGGGATAAATCGGAGGAGTAGGGAGGATGGTTGAGCACGCACACTTGTTTTCGGGCTAAAAATTCTTGTACAGCAACTGCCCGGTGAACCGGTGCATTGTCGTGAAGAAGAAACCAACTGCCTGGTGCCGAATACTCGGGCCGGCCACAGCGAATCCATAGGCGTTCCAGAACACTCAAATAAAAACTTCCATTGACGGTTTGTCCCTCAGGGACAAAGTCGTGGTCAATAATTCCCTTGCTGTCGTAGAAACACAAGCACTGTCTTCACTTCTGACTTTTGAAGACGAACTTTTTTGCCTTTTGGTGATGCTGGTGACTTCCATTCAGCACTTTGGCGTTTAGCTGTGGGATCATAGCGAAAACACCAAGTTTACAATCGAGTTCAAGAAACTTTTATTTCTACGAGCAGTTTTAATCATGTCCTTTGCGTACTGAACACGCTCGTGTCTTTCATCATCATACAATAAATGCGGCACAAACCGGGAAGCAACCTTTCTCTTGCCCAAGCCTTCCACTAAGATATGACGAATCGTCTCCGTGTTAACACCAAATTCATCTGCCATCATTCTCACAGTCGCACAACGTTCTTGTATTCGTTCTCTCACTTTCGCAATGAGTCCCTCGTTACGAACAGAAAATGGACGCCTAGGCCTGGCTTCATCTTCAATCGTTTCCACGCCACTTTTGAATCGTGTATACCACCTGAATGTCTGTGTACGAGATAAACAATTATCCCCATACACTTGCCTCATCAATTCCACAGTCTCAGCTGCAGTTTTCCCGAGTTTAAAACAGAATTGAATGTTCGCTCTCTGCTCCTTGCTGCTTCTGCGACCACATCCTCTCACTACCTGCACAACATGGCGCCGTATTTCCCGTCATGTTCAGTGTGGGGCGTTGCTGTGTTGCCAGGTTGCAGCTGAAGATTTGGGCACATGGATGGCTTGCATTGCTACATAGATGGCACTTCTGTCTTGGTCAAAATAAGATCAGTCGCATTATACAATTGTCAGACTGTGTATATTCATATATTTTGGAGAATAATCAACTTGAGTCCAGACACTGTAGAGGGAAAGAATATGACAATGCAGCCAGCATAAAGGGCAAAACAGACCTGTGCAATATTGAATTTTAGACCAAAATCCATTGGCAGTTGTGTCATGCAGGTGCCATAATCTGAATCCTGCTGTGTGACAAACCTAAATCGTCCGTCACTGTAGTGTCTCAGGGAAACTGTAATCTCGCTTTGCTGTTTCAGTCAAACTGATCGCAAATCTTTAACCGTAAAGCGATCCAGCAACACACGCTGGGAGACAAGGTTTGCCAATGTGGAAGTCTAAGCGGGGCTGTCAGACTGGACAAGATACCATGGCGATGCGATTAGCTTACATTACGAGTCCGCTCTTGGTTTCAGATGAGACATGGCACACTGAAGACGACATGATAATGATATGTTCACCGCGGGTCGATACGATACGATGACGAATCAGCATGCTGTGTCGTTTATCGTTGTCATAACAATATCGTCACCGATGTACGGTCTGGGCCACAGAAGGCGGAAATATCACAGTCTTAACATTGGTAAGCGTGATTGAGGAAGCAGACATTAAGCCTGCGAAGCTCGTTGGCGAGTCGTCGATTTAATGTGACTGAAAGGTGGTGGTTATGCAGGAAAGGACAACGTTGATCTAGTGTGGGAAACCGGCGGGAATGGAGTAAATGAACCAGGTAAGATCATTTACTGCTGAACATACTATAATTGAGTTTTATGTGGGTTTACTTTGTGGTTATGCAAGTATAGTGTCTGTTACAATATATGACCTACTCATCCTGAAGCACTGCACGGCTGAGTAGATCACCTCCAGTGTGCGATGCCCATATCTCAAGTAGTGTCCTGTGTGCGAGCGGCCGTAGATGCCGCTGATTTGGACGTCCAGGATGCGCTCATGGCTGTTGCTGAGGTAGACAAAGGGTGCAGTCGGGACATTGCTAGGGAAACTAATACTCTACCTGGACAGTTGAAGAATTTTAATTGCTTTGTGTAGTTTCATTAGTCTTGGTATGATGTATTGTCACTAGAAAGTCTATTGAGTGTTAAAGCTTTTATGTGTGTAAGTCCGGGGATAATTACAGGTTGGGAATTTCTGAAAGAATATAAAAAACGTGGTTTAAAGCAGGGGCGCACGCAAGAGGGGGGCGGCTGTCGGGCTGAAGCCCCCCCCCAAACCTCCAAAAACCGAAATTAGGAAACACAGAGTTTGTAGATGTTAATATATCAAAAGTTTTACGTGATTTGCCCTTCAGCCGAAATCGGCTGATGACTAATACATTAGAATTTTGAAAAATAAATTAATAAAATTAAAAAAACAAGAAGATAGGACACTGGTTGAGTCATGGAACATGTAGTTATGTTCGTGCGTGTGTGTGTGTATATATATATATATATGTGTGTGTGTGTGTGTGTGTGTGTGTGTGTGTGTGTGTGTGTGTGCGCGCGCGCGCGCGTGTATACACACACACACATATAAATGGAGCTGCAAACAGTGTTGTGTTATACTTATGACAAGATTTTTATAACACAGTTTTTAAAATGAAACACATTATATATAGCCTCAGGGTCAGCTTCCCCCACCCAAATGAAAAATTCTCAGAGCACATCTGGATTACGGAGATATTTCATTAGCCATGGAACTTGCTAATAATCTTCAAGTAGAACCTGTGTTTCAAAGTGTCAATTAGTGAATTACCCACAGAAAAGAAGAGCTGACAAAACACTTCAGGTAGTCACTTCACTTTAACCATTGGTTCAGATGCAGGTGGAAAACCTAGACACTAATACATGGCTTTCTTTGAGAATTTTGTAGTCATGCCAGATTTCATTGCCAGCAGTGAGAAGAATTTTTCCAAACTTAATCTCATTATGACTTGTTTATGATTTATGTCGCAAGAAAGATTGAGTTCTCTTGTTATCCTTTCTACTGAAACCATCATCAATCAAAACTTCAATTTCTCTGAAATGGTGCAGAATTTGCAGGTGTGAAAGCAAGAACACTTGAGATGCATTGAAGCATTTTGTAAGAACTACCAGTTTTTCTACACATCACACTTTTTTCTGATCAAGGTAATACAGTTAATTTTGACAGAAAAATCTGTGTATTCAGACAGTTATGGACCTGTTAAAATAATGCAAAAACATTATGTAAAATAATAGAGAGGGCTAACAGGTGGGCATCAAACGTATTTCACACAAGGCACAAAAATGGCTAAAACGAGCCCTGGTCTTGTGCACCATTCTTTTTGGGAAAAAATGTAGCAACACACACAGTGACATAGTCATCTCCCCATTCGGTGATATTGGTAGTCCAACCTCCCCCCCCCTTGAGGCAACTTTTGTGTGTCAATCTGACACCAGTTCTTGGATGATGTTGGTCACAGATCCTCTTTTCGTTCTTTGTATATTCCTGAAATATTTGGATCATGTATGTAAAAGATTCCCTCATCCAAAAATTTAATTTTCCACCAAACACAAATCCTTCATACATAAAAGTTGGGCATTTCAGATATGTTACTCTGTAACATGGATACTAACTCCATGGAAGAGAGTTCGTAAGAAGCTGATAGTTCTCCACCTCATACAGAACCTGAAAGTTCTTTCCCATGCTCACAAGACCCCACAACTCAGCCTTATCTTGAACCAAGTAATTCGGTTGACATTTTTAGAGCTTACTTCTACCACATCCATTTTAATAATATTCTCCCATGCATGGTTACATCTCACAAGTGTCTCTTTCCATCACGGTTTCTACTTTCAAAGATGTATGAATTTCACAACTCCTCAGTCCGTGCTATATGTTCTTCCTTCTCGTTCTTCCTGAATTCATCATACTAACAATATTAGATGAACAGTACAAATTACAAAACACAGTTTTGTACATCCTCATATTACTTCCCATATGTTAAGGCCCGAATATTCTCCTGAGTATCTTGCTCTTCCTTAGGGTGAGAAGTTTGATATCAATATATAACAACAGTTACAATTATATTTAATCCTACTGTGCAGTATATTTTGTTCATGTGTAAGAATTTATAGACAAAACACATTACACAGGTTACACTGCAAAATGTGTTGTCCTAGTGACAACCCAGAAATTTATAATAAACATATACACTGCGGTATCTGTCATTGTGTGTGTGCACAAGAACTCATGGCACCGGTGTGTGCAGGTGCTTAGGAGGATAATTGTAGTTGAAGGAAGCAGAGCTCAGCATGTGGGTTTAGCAAAGAAGCAGAGCAAACATCTCTGCACGAATTAAGGACACAGACCTGTGACCCTCTTTGCTGCTGCGTTTGAAAGACTCCAGTGTTGTGGTTTTATTTTGTTTCTCACACTGGCAACATTACCTATTGCCTGTGTTGTATTAAGTAATATTCACGTTCAGTTTTGTGTCATCATTTTTTGTCCATTCCCATAACTTCTTATTTTTCCCATAGGAAATTAATGTTTCTACATGTAAGTGTTTTATGGCCAAATTTAATTATTTCCACTTATGACAGCAGGTTTCCTTCTCACATAAATTCATAAACCACAATATAGGTAAAAGTTAATGGTAAACTTGTCCCTATGCTCAGGTAAGCACCACAGCATTGTGCCCCAGAGCTAATATGGGTGCTGTGGAGAAGGTGAAAAGGGCTTGTCCTTTGATTCCTTGGCCATCCAGCCAACAGCCTGTCACTTTATTGACTAAGGTGTCCCAGTTCCTTGAAGTGGAGGAATAAAATTATAGGAACAACAGAAAATAATAGATATTGAAGTAGAATATTTTCTGGCAATCTTCTGTTTCATTTCTGTATGTGCGTTAGTTTCTTTCACTAGTCTTACATCTATAGAAGTTTAATTATACCATTCCTGGCAGAATAAATGCATCCATACCTAAAGCTGTTTTCTCCAAGTACTTTGGGTTTCTTGTGTCAGTAACACTCCATTCTTTATTTGTTCATTCATTTATCTTGGATATCAGCAATTAACAGTGTTGTTAAATGACACACTTAAGAAATGTACTGTCAGTGGTGAGGTTAAAATACAAATCTGAACATCAGAATAACAGAAAGCAAGAGAGAGATATTTTATTTAACATTGCATTTCCAAAAGTAGTTTCATACAAAATGTTCATAAATACAAGAGTGTTCATAATCTACATATGTTCAAGTAATTTTGTTGTATAGTAGAGAATTCTGCGTTGAATTTTTCTTTCATCATTGTAAAGTAATTTGTTTTCCTTCTGACACAATATAAAAGTTACGGCAAAAACTCAGTACTGCATTATAGCGGACCATTTGTTTGGCTCCTTCAGCCACTGTTTATGATATGTTTCTGTATGTGATACATTTAAATCTGAATACTATTCAAATTTCACGTGTCACGTTTGTAACTGTCCCACAGTGTGTGTGGCAGCAACACTTAGATGCTTCACTTCATGTTAAGCAACCAAACTGTTCGCAGTGACCCATCATAGATTTATGGCTACATACATCACATAACAACTATATTCTGATTTTTAATGTTTATTATGCAAATATGGAATGATGTAAATGAATCTTTCACTACATAAACTTTAACATGAAAAATATTTATCAGCATTTCCTCAGCCCTAGGACATGAAACTGTTTTGATTTACATTTTATAGCACCTACACATGCTCAAGAAAATATTTGCATCTAAGAGAAACAAAGTAAGTGAGCACTTTAAGATACTGTCCAGGACACCGTAATTTAACAGTAACAGAAACTAAGAGGACAGAAGGTATACAACTCAACTGGATTGATCACAGTCAAAGAACACAAGATGAGAAATATATAAAACCAGTGTTTTCCCTCTTGCAGATGAGTAATTATGAGGTGTGGCAAGCCTGTTGGGCAGGCATTTTCATTATATATATAGATATATATATTAAAATAAGGGAAACAAAAAGAAATCTTGGTAAGACATGTGAAAAGTACTTGATCACAAGCCAAGGGATGGCATTAACTTTACATTTGTCCCAATTGTCAATATGTTTAGGAGACAAGTGGGAATTTAAAAACTTCGCACAAGAAATAAGTGTGCCATGATCTGTCAGGAGCAACAAGTAAAGGCACAGATCTTTGCATCATGATGCTCAGAAAGGTGACATGCAAGCTAAAATGGGACAGGGATTTTGGAAGACTCCTAAAGAGAAACAGCAATAAGTTATAAAAGTCGAGAGACATAATAGGGTATGAGGCATGATTCAAGATACTGAAAGAGAAAATAAAGCCTTCTCTTCCAACTGACTGTCCATAATATTTTAGTTGGTGATATTACATTAATGTCTGCTTGGTTTTGAGCATTGTGATGCCCCTGATGTAGGATGGAAAGCCAAAACATGTTGGGCATGTAAAAGTACTTCGGCTGTATGAGGAATATTTGTAAATACAATATGCTGACAGTGATAAAATGGAATGGATGTTAATATTAAAATTACTTCATTATTAGCCATATTTCTCATGGAAAGAAAACATTAGATAATCTCACAATTGTTGTAACAGCTTTAAATAAAATCCAAGAAACAGTTCATATTGATTGTTCCAAAATCTTCACTGAAAGAAAGTATAAGTGCAGTGTAGCATAGTGTAGTGTAGAGTAGCATGCAATTGACATGTGATGCCAAGACTTCTGTCTGTAGGAAATATTCTTGTTTCAAGTCATGTCCAGAAGATTTTTTAATTTGTTGAACAGACTTCAAAGAGTGAGATGGTGGTCTTCTCCGTGTGGACACTATGCATTTTGGTAGGCTCATCTACTTTGAGGATGAAGGCAGTAGTTACCTCTGAAACACTGATACCTGTCCATCAAACTACGTGGCATCACATTTCAGAACACAGATTTAATATTCACCACCAAGAGAACCTCAAATTTCATTTGAAAGGGAAAATTGTTTCTTTCTCTTCTGTTTCACGTCAGAAGAAATAAATTCCCAGAGAAAATTTTAGTTTGTATTTTAATTTATATACTACAGGCCCTGTCATAAAGAAGCATCCGGTTTCTTTCCCTTGTTTTATATTATTGTGACACTTCCTTATTGCCTTTCAAATCAACATTCATTTCTCCAGTCCAGGTATATTTGACACCTGAATGCAACATATGCAAAATCTATATCAATTTTATTGGTATAGCAGGCAGTGACATGGTATGGTGGCCATGGAGGAAATCCAAGTGTGTCATTACAAAGGACTGTACATCACACCAATGTAGACAGCTCATGTGGTGAAGTAGCAGTGTTCACAGAACTGAGGTCAAGAGTTGCAGTTGGCACCCCAGGACTCACACTGCCACTAGCATCTCGAGGATGGCATGCTGTTGATTTGTTCAGATCTATAGGTGTAGGTGGTGTAGGTTGCCTTAGTGACTGTTGTTGCTCTCGTTCACGGTGTTGTTGAGCCAGAGCTCGAACTGCATTGGTTTTCTCCTGTAAGGAGTATACATATCACACAAATATTGGCAAAAAAGATGTACCCTACCTGGGGCTGAGTTCTGTCCATGCATATGGCATGTCAGAAAATAATCTGCTTGGGCATTTTTCTAGTGATACAATCTTGTAATGCTTACAGTTATTTGGTTTCTGGACTTTCCCTGTTGTATGACACAAAATGAATATGGTTCAGGAACTCTGTCTGTCCTCACCCTTAGATCGGGGGGGGGGGGGGGGCTATGGACTTTGGTTCAACAAAAAGAGTTATTCTGAAGTAGTAGAGAACCTGTGTTCTGCGAATGTACGAAGGTGCCTCCCCCCAGCTTTTCATGTAAGGACAGGGACACATGCATTTCCCCACATATTATGTTTGTTCTTAACATAAGGATGGAAAAACCTATAACTTGTACTCCCTGGTATAATATGCCATCAACAGAACCCGTCAGAACTGATGCTGTTCTGCATCTGTTTTCTGCCTCCTGGAATTTATACAACGAGAAAGTGTCCTGTTTCAAATGGGAAGAAGTAAACGTGTCCATCAACAAAATATGTGAATATATTAGTAGGTGGAGAGGTTATTTGTGAACAAAACAATGTAAAAATGTCATCACCTTCTGCCAGACGAAGACATTGTGGACCATTGCACAGCCACAGAAAATGATACCCACACCAATAAACACACTAGTCACAATGGCTGGAGTGGAGTGAAACTGGATGAAAGTGTACAAAATGATGCCTGCAAACAAAAAGCAAATACCTACAGTAAATATGACATCAAGAAACAACTATTGCAGAACTTCAGTAAGTGACGATTACAAACATTACAGGGCTCAGTATTTGAAGGCTCTTGCACATATCTGTTCATTATTATGTAAAAATGCTCACATAGTCAGTGGGTTACCATGTAATGTTTCCCAAGGGAAAAATGGCCAAGGCGTGAAGCTGACAACTTCCGTTTCGTTCCAACATTAAGAATGCTTGGAACTATATGCCCACTCCCCAGTGAGTTTTCATGGCAGTGTGCCTAAGTGAACGCAGGGACAGCTTTACCTTTTTGTCTTCAATGCCTGAGATTATGCAGCGACCAGTGATGAGCTTATCAACCAACAGTGAATAAGAAAGGGCATAGAAGAAAGCGGCAGTACCCTGATTTGAGGACCTTCCCTGCCATCTGCCTGGAGGTACTGAGGAAGTCACGAAAAACCCCACGACAGCCGGTCTTCTGACAAAGGTTCGTACCCGGGACCTCCCGAATAGGAAGTATGCGCTTGATTTTCACGTTTTGTAATTTGCTGTCTGTTTCCATATGTCTCTGAACAAGGTCATTTCCGTGTACCTGCGACCTGTCCATTGCTATCTTTTCAGCAGTTTGACAGGCCATGTCATGGTTCAGGCGGTTAGTCGCCGGCCCTTCACCGCAGCGGCGTTGGTTGAGTACCAGCAGGCCAGTCTGTGTGGGATTTGTAGTAGATAAAGTGGACCTGGGACAGTCTTTTCTCCGAGTACATCGGTTTCCCCTGTCAGTATCACTCCACCAATGGCCCATATTCGTTTATCCACCACGGACGCTACATAATCTTGTCAAGTGACCATGCCCTCAAAAACATAACTATCAAAGTCATCTGAATGGTTTCCGTCTTGATTTTGGAGGCAGAAGATACACGAACACCACTTTTCAAGGCATTTCTGGGCCCAAAGCACAAATAAATTTGGGGGCCCCGCCTATGCGTAGTCCTGAACTGACTGCAGATACAGCAAGGAACAGGGGCGTGGCTAAGGAAGGGAATAGAGAGTGGTTCGGCCACCCTAGGCGGCAGAGTCCAAGGTGCGGGAAATGGGCGATATACATTAAGAGATTTGTAAGACGGCAGTCATACCTTTTTCCAGAACATTATACTTAATTTCAACCTTCTTATGTTATTGGGATGTTTCCATGGTAATGTGTAATTTATATTGTCGTAAACCCACGATTAGGCAACTTGAAGATGGTGGCAGGCATTCTTTCATCTCTCTTCTCAACACCAAGTCGGTTCAGTATTCAAAAGTCAGCTGTTTGGAGTGGGAGGGGGGATATCTCTGGATCGTGGCATCGAGAGAGGTAACAGTACATTCCACCCTTTGTGAGACAGTATCTACTAGCATACACATTCTATGACGTTACATTCTTGTAACTTAAGTAACATCTCGACCTGCTTCACTGTAATTTGCATGCGTACAGGCACTGTGATAAACCACGTGCCCTTGACCCTGTGACAATCAAGTTTTACCGCACACAATACCTCGACTGTCCGGAATAGTATTCTCTCTTTTCATTTGTAACCAGACTGTCATATCTTAATCGTGAACCGTTACGCTTCCTGGTCAACTTACCTGTTAGGAATACAGGGATAGAGATGAAGAATCCACCCACAGCGCAGACTCGGGTGATGGAAGATTTTTGCAGGTACTTATTAGTCCTGTAAACAGAAAAAAAATCGCTCGAATTCTACCATATTTAACTTACTAAGTATAAAAGATCTCATTAATTGCAATAAATGTGCAGGGTCGGGAACGCACGCTTTGCGTAAGTATTCTTGACCATTCCTTCAATTTGTTTGTGTGTAAACAAGTAAGGCTTGCATAAAATGGCGATGGACATAAAGTTTTTGTCTTGCCGGTCTCTAATACCTTTGTTCGAAATCTTTTTGCTCCAATAAATATTTGACGAGTTACGTTAGAGACACATACTGAAATGTGTATAGGTCTTCATATAAAATATTCGTGGTTTCTGCCCAATTTTAAACAAAAGGGTTAATACAGTCTTTAGTGAAACCTCCCAATATAAGACTTCGTGGATATCTGTTCGACTTTCGAACTGTTATCTGCGGACAGGCAGACAGACAGACAGACAGGCAGGCAGGCAGGTAGACAGGCAGGCAGGCAGGCAAACAAAGTATAGCTAACACATGCAGTTTTATAACTTTTAGTTGCGAACTAACAAAAAAAGAATATTCCAAAAAAAATTGTAGAACTCATTTTTGGAGCGTGTTATTTTTAGGTGCGTTTGGATAGTTGCAAAAAGCACCTATTACTTTTCGTCTGTTCGTCCCTCTGTCTGCAGGTATCAGCGCTGCTCCCGCTGGACGGATTTCCCAGAAAATCCAAATTTTCTTTAAATCGGGCAAAAATGTCGGGCAGTTTACGTGAAGACCTAAGTAAATTTTATTGTTGGCGACATTAACCCTTTAAAGACGAAGCGTATCTGTTTTATATAAGGACTCAGTGCGTACCGCGCTGTAAACACTCTCCACTTCGGTTATAAAAACCAATCTTTTAATGTTTTATAAGGCAAAAGTTGCTGTTTGTTCTGAGATCCGTACAAAACACATAAACGCAATGTGGGCACCACGTAGAATTTTTTAATGTTAAACCTGGTTGTATGTGAAGTTACCGCTAGGCTTTAAAAGGTTAAATAGCTATAAAATGAAATGGTATCAGACTTAGGATAGCCAAGGAGGTTTATACATTACGCAAACGCGTCACAGCGTTAGGTTATGCGTACATTTGCCTTTGTTATATAATGCCCCGTTTTCGAGAATTCTGAGAACAAACCGTCACGCGTGCCGATACGGGCTTAAATTACAATCGCTGCGGGACGTCTAGTATGTACCTGCCAGCATCTAATTTGCAGTATGGAACATACTGACATAACATACATTACTTCTTGTAACCTTTCTCCAAGAATGTACTGAAAATGTAACTTCCATGCGGAAAGTCGAACTCGTGGCCAACTGCACAAGGAGCGCGGGCAGCTCCTGTGTTGTGACTGCCCGCGTACGGTGTCTGCATGATAAGGATGGAAGATGGCACCGCATAAAGCACTGTACAGAACCTGTGTTTCCACACGGTAGCAGCAAGAGTGCCTTTTGTAACTGTGCATGTACCAGAATTATGAGGAAAAAGCTTTGCGCTTCACGCTTCCGCATTCTCGGGGCTAGCAGCCACTGCCTTTGGGCAGGCAATTTAAGCAGTCGGTTGCCACCACGAAGACTTATGTCGCATAGTCAGCGTATGGTTGGTTATTCTAGAACTCTGCATAGCTATTACGTTTTCTTCTTCTTCTCCATCGTCGACTTGTTACTAATTTTATTCTTCCTTCTTTGCGCACAAAACAGAGTGTGTTCCACTTAACCATGCTATTAGTACCTCATACTATATAGCGTAGAATGATTAGTGATCACTGAACTGGACAGTGTTTCTAAAAAGCTTTAGTAGCCTAATTTTTGGTACTGTCCCGGCATATATTTGGAGGGACTGAGGAAAACTGCAAAAAAACTTCGGATACCTTGGGTAGAAGACTTATTTTCTGAGGTATATATTTAGAATTATCAGTCGGTCAGTCAGTCACGATCAGCACTTTACTGTGAAGTGTTGATCGTGATTGACTTGTAAGTATAAACATATACTTTTGTATCTGCACACCAACTGGGATGTTTAATATTAAATTTATTTTCTGAAGATGGAAGTAGTATGTTTGGCACCTCCCTTAGAGACAACACGCATCATATTCCACAGTGTCGTAATCTCAGTTGCATTTGGATTAAAGTAGCTCTGGAACGAGTATAGTGGAGGTGTCTTTTTGCTGTATGACAAGTAAACGAACCGTGGGGTGCCACATAATGCGCGGAATTTGTTGATCAGGTGAGCCACTATATTTCTTCAAGAAAATCACCGAACCCTGCAGCAGCAGCAGCAGCAGCAATAGCAGTAGCAGTAGTAGCTGTAGGAGTGGTAGTAGTATTAGGAGTACTGCTACTAGTGGTGGTGGTGGTGGTGGTGGTAGAAGCTGGAATTATTCCTCAACCCAAAACCTGTAGTTTGCATTCATCTTTCGCTAAAGGCCTACTGTTTTAATCGATGGCAGATCTTAGCTCGTCTGGGATGTTACGCAACGTAGATTGGTAGTTATTTACCCATGTTTCCAGACAACCTATAGTCCCATCTTTGAGGGTCGAGCAGGAAGAATCTCATTTACACCGCGGCGGAAGCCTGAAATCACGTACAATCGCCTAATGACTTAAATGTTCTGCCTTGTCTTCAGTGTGGTGGTTGGCATAAGTAGGTATACGTGTGCTGCAGTAGTTATCAGTTTGGTGCGTTAGAACTGAAATTAAGATGTTGGTCCTCGTGTCTGCTACAAACAAGTGAATGTCCCAGCAGCTTCAGGAGAGCAAAGTGTGATCATACGGAAATTACATTGCGCGTACAGTCCAGGAATGGAAATAATGTGGACGAGAGTTCTAATAGGTTCGTGTTGAAATCAAGACAAAAACAAGTTGACTCTACATTTGTAATTAGAAATATCCTCCCTCCCATACATATTTAGCGAATGATGCTCAAGGTGCGTGCAGAAATACATGCAGTTGATGCAGTGTCCGTTTTTGTAAGGTAAAGGCTGTCCCGTTAACATGTCAAGCAGGCGCTGAACAGAGGCAAATGTATAGCTATACAGCCATACTCAACAACGGGGTGGGTGCTCAACGCCACGCCTCAGCCGCTTTACCCCCGGGAAAGAGACTCGGTACTCATGGAATACGAGGTTGGGTACACCCCCAGAGCTGGTGTGGACGTTTTGGATAAAAGTAACTCGTGCCTATCGGAATTCGAACCCCGGCAGGTGCGTAGTACGTTTTAAAGTCAGGTGATTGGTTTTATATATATATATATATATGTAACCGAGGGGGATTACTAAGTCAGCAATATAGGGCATTACATAACTAGGATTTTGGGACTTATACGGGTCACCTAATTCTGTTAGGGTAGTAAAATCCAAGAGACTACGATGGACTGAACTTGGACCTGGATGGTAGAATGCCTTTCACGCTGAACAGAGCCTTAATGCTTACAGACATTGTAACGAAAACCAGTAGTTGGCTTGGAGTGACAAAAAAAGGCACGGGGACGTCAAATTAGAAGGGTTTCTAGAACAGGAGTAGCCGGAGCTTCTGTACCAGGAGTCTAGACTACATAATTCCATCTAACTCCGTGGATCAGGGTCATCCTTGACTAGCTAGTAGTTCCTCAGTCAGTCAAGAAATTCCCAGCATTTTATGGAACCAAATGTTTCGTCGCCGTATTCACAACAGCCCCCAAACTGGCCCCCATCTCCAGTCCACACCTTCCCATCCTGTTTCTTTAAGATCAATTTTAATGCCATGCTCCCATTTATGCCTAAGTATTGGAAGCAGTCTCTTTCCTTCAGGTTTTCTCACTAGAACCCTGTGTGAATGTGCATTTCTTCTCTCCTATGCTTGTCACTGTTTGTAACATGGATGTGATTAATACACTTAAAATATCATCCTCCTGATGTTCAATGAACTGGCCGTGTTTATGTATTGTGACGCCATCAAGCAGGTAAAATGTGTTGCTGCCACGTGAAACAAGGCAGTTTCGAGATCGTAAGAGATATGACTTAAATTGTATAGACTGGTTAAAATGTCGCAGCGCTTATGCAATTCTTGGAATTTTAAAATCAAAAACAGATCTTGTAGAGTAAGGCCTGTTCAGATCTTGTATTGATCTTCACAGGATGGAGCGACTTCGCCAAGGCTGCGGAAATGTAACTTAAATCTACTAATCACTTACAGAATCCAAGGTCCCGAAGACACGTCTCTCTTTCACGCGAACGGTTTTATAGAAAATATGTAAAAACTCGATGTTGAATATCCAGATCAAGGGATGAGGATCGTAACTGTTTAACCTTTTTTCTCGTCATTTAAAGTCACTGTTCCTGGTGATATTAAATCACGCAAGGTTACGGTATCTGGAGTGACACCGTGCCGTCTGGTAGATAGGTTCCTTCGAAACGTGTGTGCCTACCTACCAAACTTACATGGAGTCACATCCAAAAGACAGTAATCACAATACCACATTGAGAACATGAAATGTCTGTACCCGACCAGCTACTGTTTCTTATGGTCTATCTTTCAATCGGCAGAGAGACACGAATAGTCTTGAAAAGCTGAACGCACTGCTATTGAGAAGATAAGTTTTATGGAATGTGGCGCAGTGTAGTCTTAAAAATGTGTGCTAACATTTCATAGTAATCTGCTGTCTACATCAAGGTTACTACCCTACTGCAGCAGGCCGTATAAAACGTCTATACACATCTACCAAACTACACGGCGTCACATCCCAAAAGGCGTTATATTCATAGTCACAGCCGTAGAACTTCACGCTTCGTCCTTACAATCGCGTCTTTTTCCTCCCTCTTTTCTTATTTCTTTCCTACAACCTTAAATCGCTTATCTTTTAGTTACTTAAAATTTTATAAACGTGTTTTGCCCAGGGTAGAGATGCATGTCTGCCATGAGTGTTCCCTCTCATACAGACTTCTAGAAGCACATTGCAAATCCATATTGGCAAAGGCAAAGTTAAAGGTCAAGGTACAGCTGCTTCTGCACTTAAGTGCCTTGCCATGGAGGCGTGTAGGGTAATACAGGTATACTGTATCTCCGTGCATTAACCTAAATGTAGGCGGGTGATCAGCTTAACTCTGTGACCCCTTTACCCCGGGGGTAGAGACTCCGGTACCCAATAAATAAGGAGGTTTGGTGGGCCCCAAAAGACGGCCTGAACGCACTGGAGAATCGTCTCTTTCCTCTGCCAGGAATTGAACCGTAAGTCCTCGATCGTACAGCCCACAGTAGTCACTACACGGACTGAGATATCCCGGCTCCTTCGATTCTGCATTATCTAACTGAAAAAAAAAAAAAAGGCATCGAAGTTCTGTGACATCGGAAATCTTATTTACTGAACAGCTTTCTTGAACGTTGCACTTCTGAGAATCATGTGAAACACAAAATCACATTTTGTGGGCTTAAAGCAGCATTTGTGGACGTTAAACCAGGCGGCATTTATGCAGTGTTTAACAGAATTTGCGTTATAAGAATACTCGTTTCACTGGTCCCAATGTCTGATGAAATTCCAAGAACTGTTACCGACTTAACACGAATCTCGAGGTGAGATGGGGCACTTCTGATAGCCAGCAAGTGAGCGGGTGAAGGGTGAAGGGGATTCTGGAGGCGACCTTGTCGCTGTAGCCATTTCAAGGTCTGTAGCTAGTCGCCCACCACGGCCCATGTTCTGCAGCCTGGACCAACAAGAACCGAGTCCCCTGAGGGACAATCACATTCACACCTCAAGTATTCCCGCCAATCATGCGCGCAAAGCTATACTCTGAGATGCGTGGTAAGCTTAACCCTGCAACTGATTTTACTTTCCAGGATATTAACCCTTTAAAGACGAAGCGTATCTGTTTTATATAAGGACTCAGTGCGTACCGCGCTGTAAACACTCTCCACTTCGGTTATAAAAACCAATCTCTTAATGTTTTGTAAGGCAAAAGTTGCTGTTTGTTCTGAGATCCGTACAAAGCACATAAACGCAATGTGGGCACCACGTAGAATTTTTTAATGTTAAACCTGATGGTATGTAAAGTTACCGCTAGGCTTTAAAAGGTTAAGACCGGTACCCGTTGGAGAGACTGGAAAGACCCCGAGCCGATTTGGACGTAGCAGTGATGGGGAGCATTTCTTCTGCTGCTAGGACTCGAATCCCGGTCGCCAGTTCCTGGTTAGTCACTTTACTTACTGAATTATCTTGACAATAGTTTGGCCCCAAGCCGAGGAATTTCGCGGAAGCGGATTTCATGCCATGCTCTGTTTCTTAAAATGGGCCCCAAAGTAAAATAAAATGCGTGTTATAGTACAGCGCTTTATACTAGTGAAGGTAAAGGCTGTCCTGCTGCATGCCAAGCAGGCAGGCATGCTCGGCCCCAGACCCTTTACCACAGGTAGGAGACCCGCTACCCATTGTACAAGAGGTTGGGTGGGCTTCAAGGCAGGTCTGTATGTGTCCGGAAAATCTCGCCCTCACCGGGGTTCGAGCCCCGGACCGTCCAGCCTGTAGCGAGTCGCTATACCGCCGGCACTTTATATTACTATGATTATCAAAAGCACGGAGCTTGAGGTGGGCGGAGTATGTGGCGCTGAAAGCGAAGAGAAAATCAAGAGTTTGGTAGGAAAACATGAAGGAAAGACAGAACTTGGGAAACATATAATATATGGAAGCACAATAGTAAAATGGACCTCTAAAAGGTAGGATGGGAAGGTTTGGACTCGATTAAACTGGCTTATGAGAAGGACCAGTGACGGGCTATTGTGAACAGAGTAATGAAATGCTGCTTCCATAAAGTACAGGGAATTTCTTGACTAGGTGAGCTACTATTAGCTTCTGTAGTGGGACTCTGCTCGATGGAGTTACACAGTGATTACTGGTTAATTTTGATAAGTGCTGTTCATAATTTAGAAACCATCAGCTCGTTGTGACGTTTACATTTGCCGCACCAAATAATTGTTCGTATTTATATCCTGTCCATAGAAATGTATGAAATATAGCGAGTGCGACAAAACAGAAGCATACCTCACATCAGGAGCGGTTTGTCTTTGTCATGATAACTGCTGTTCCACGCACGACTGTGTTTCGTATTCTTAAATGAAAAACAAGTTTTTGTCAAGTGTCGACATGTCTCACTCTTCTGTTTCGTTTCACTCTGTTTATATCGTCTGCCCTCTTCACTGTTGTTAGATCTAAACTGCCGTTAAATTCACAGGATATATACAGGGTGATTCAGAGGGAAAGGTCAATATTTTGGGAGGTTATAGTATTGGTCATTGTGAGAAAAAAAGTTCATGTGTGAACGTGTGTCTAAATCTGAATGGTTACCGAGATGGGGCTGTTTGAATCTGGTGCGCAACTGTTCTTTCCTTCGCCTTAGACTTTTGTTTGTGGCGATGGATGAAGAGCGAAGTTTACGAGAGAAAAGTGGATACACGAGATGAATTGCTCTCTGTCATTTTGGATTCTGCTGCCCGCATAAAGGAGCATGAGGATCAAATCGGACAAACACGCGATCTTCGCACCCGAGCTGCAAAGAACACCGACGGTGACGGTGGGATTTTCGAACATTTGTTGTGAACTGTAACAAATCTGTCATTTCTCTGTAACAAACTTGTCATTTGAACATTACATTGAAATTAAAATTAAGTTAACAGTAATGAATTTCTCTTTATTAACATTTGCAATGCTTTTGTATTTGTAGATTGAAATAGCTCTGTCTAGATAACCGTTAAGAATTAGATGCACGTTCATACGCAGTTTTTCTCAAAATGACCGATATTATCACCTCCCAAAATACTGACCTTTCCTCCTCCATCACCCTCTATAGTTTAGTACCACTGTCGTTATAACTGTGGCGGATTTGGGTACAAGGTTTAGTTTCTAAAACACTGTGTTAGAACTCAGTTACGCTGATGCAAGACTTAATCGATTGAGAAGCGGAGCCCGAGTTCCAGTGTTGCTATATCTGAAGCTTTTAACCCGTCTTGGCATAAACACGACTATGTTCAGCATTGCATTACTATGATGTGAAAAAACCGCGAACAGGCCCAACCGCCTCAAGTATCAAACAATGACTGACGATGAGTGCATTAATTCTCGCCATGGAACAGTCCTTGCTACCATGCATCTGATAGCCATCGGCTGTCTTGTTTGAATAGCATCCCAAATTATGCCATGCTATCGCCGTAGCTAATCATTCTGTTGTCCTTTGGCTTTTATGGAATTATTTTGTGCAACCCTGCAGGTAGCCGTTTTTTTTGTAATCTGGCTTGAAGCTCCATATACACTTTCGTGCATACTATGATTGCGCAGGCGTGACGAAATTTCCATTGTCAGACGTGAATTTTCTTCCGGTCTCACAATGATGAGTGTATTTAGACTGAAGACAGATGTACCGTTATATGAGACCTGAGGTGCACCTTCCGGGCATGTGTAAGCCCCTTAAGGGGAGAAAGAATGTCACATTCGAGGCAGATGTCTGTTATTCCCGTGTTGATACAGGATCAGGTTGTTAGACTAAAGTGGACAGAGTGCTGTATCATTTGAAGTGAGTACGTGCTCCCAGTTCTTAACGCCCGTATTAAAAAAAAACTTACAGACTTCCGCCGCATAACGACGTTTAGCGAGTCATGTACTTGTCCATACAGTGTGTACCGTTTAAAGAGGAACCCCTTCACAGAATCCACAAACCCGCACTGAGCTGCATTGTTGTATAGCGGCCGATGACGTCACCTGCTCTGTAGTACTCAGCGCCGCAAGGAACTGCGCGCCGTAGAGCGGACGACATCAGTTGCTGTTGCTGCACAGCGAACAACGCCGCCAGCTCTGCAGTACCCAGTTCCGTGTTTTAAAAAAGTCGTTGTATACATGAAGTCTGCGCTCTTCTGGGATGTTACGCAGCGCTGAGTGGTAGTTCTGTAGAGACGTTTCGGGACAATGTATGCAGAACTGCCACTTAACGCTGCGTAAAACCTAGAACAGCGCACATCCCATCTCCATCGCGGCGGAAACATGAATTTCCATATCGTCAGAAAGTTCGTGGAATGGCTGAGGACTGTAGTCTATAAAGTCTTTGTATCAACGTTTTTGTTTCCAACATCCCGTTGTGTTGTATATCACAGGGTATTTAATAATTACCATCGAAACAACTGATTTTATTATGTTATATAGGCATATGGTTACATGTTTCGACCACTAGTGGCCATCCTTAGGCCGCTAAAGTATATGAAATTGAAATTACAATAGCAACACCAATTATGGGAGGTCAGATTGACATCTGAGTCCCTGTTGTTACAAACTGCATGTGAATTTTTTTACACACATCAAATATATATGTACAGATGTGTTCAAGTACTCATACACACCACGCAGTAAAGACAGCGCATTTTATGTAGACAAGCAAGAAGCCCGACCGTGTACCTTCCAGAACGGGTTAAGTAGACTATACCCCATCCAACGCCGACAGTATTTACTATTAAACGCTGTAGGGGTGTTGTGTGTAAAACGCCCCCCCCCCACCCCCTGCCGGGGGTAAGACAGCCATTTGCTTTACTCCTTTACTAGTGATGTCATTGGCCGGGCTTGAAGCCTTCGACATGTGCGTAATCATACACGGAACGTGAATGTGCTTCTACGAAGGAACAAATTTCTGTGTGACTGAAACTTTTTTCTTCGATGCCTCTCTAAGGTATGCACAGCGCATTTTTCAGGTTTTCATTTAGAATGTAATTAATATAACAAGTGACATAATTATGGAGTAAAGACCAGACAATGAGGTAAAAGAGTAATGGTGAAATATACATCGTTAAATATATTCTTTAGATTGTCTTAACTATATTCCATTTCTGTAACAGAAAATACAGGAGTCCGTTTTATGCAGGGGCCTGGGCAAAATGGCCATTTTATAAGGTTTCAGACAATCTCAAATTTCAGCTGAACAAAATAGTTAAAGAACAAATTAAAAACTATGCCACTTTCCTTAGTAATCACCGCAACTACTATTGGTTAGTTTATGTCATTAAAAACAACCGAATTCTAGTTACATGATGATTTACCTTAGAGGGGGCCGTTTTATACACAGTTCCCCTACATTTTTTGGTATGTGTATATATATGTATATGTGGTCGCAGCATGGCAGCAGAGGGCATGTGTTTCTCATTGGACTGTAAGTTTTGAATCTCTGATGGCGGTATTGATAAACATTGAATCTTTTCACGTCCCTGAAATAGTAATTTTGCCTCTTTTCATTGATTTGAAGCTTCCAGCCCATTATCTTGTCCTTCCATTCGTATAGCACTGACCGTTATCAGGCGGCTTTACTCTTCTATCCGGTTGGTGGAGGCAATATGTTCCCCCGAAACACTGCTGTCTACACTGTGAACAAGGCTGTGCGGCATATATTTTGCTTCCTAAGCAAAAAGGTCAGGGTTCGATTCCCTAGCGGATGTCAACATTGATTCGGCCGTGCAACGGCTTAGGCGATATGTAACTGGTCTCCCTCGCCGAGGAGGACTGAGTTCGATCCCAGGTCAGTCCATGTGGGATTTGTGTTGACAAAGTGACACTGAAACAAGTTTCCTCCATGTGCTTCGGTCTTTCTATGTCAGTATAGCATTCTACAACTGTGCCACCCACGTTCGTTCATTTACAATAAACTCTGCACACCATAATTTTTGCAACTGACGCGGCCTCTGTCTCCCTCTTCTCGACGAATTTCTTGTTCACCGGAGCAACTACCAGCTTTTCGGGAAAAAATCTGCATGCTGTATTCGAGTGTGTCTCAACATTTTGGTGCTAGCCGCACACTTGGGATATTCGTTTTTATTGCGGCACACTAGAATTTGAATTGAGAATTAAGATTTATAGAAGTAGTACTCATAGTTTTAAACATTTATTGTATGAAAATATAAAATTGTCGTAACACAACAAGTTTATGGAATGTTGATATACATATCAATTTAAAGAATTGCAGGAAATGCCGTGGCTTAGTTATTACTTCATCGGTCGCCCACCCGCGTTCCTAATTTTAAGTGCGCGCGCGAGCGTGTGTACAAGTGCACATTTACCAATTTATCCTTTTTAATTTTATACAATCACTCCTCTACTCAAATAGCGACACACCAGTTCAGAGCCATTAGGGTATCAGTATTCCCCCTGAAACACCCTGCGTACATCACATGTGTGTGTATGTATATGTGATATCTTTTTAAATACGGAAAGCGTAATGGTTCGATCATGGGAATTGACTTGGATCATCTGCCTGTTGAAATAGCACCAAATTCGGTGTTCATTCAGATGAGAAAACCGACGTCTCGGGTGACTGGGTTGGACCTGCTGCCCCTCGACGGGGAACAAAAACAAGTTATACCTGGCTGGAAACCAGCTGGCTATTGTGACTGTCGTCGTTGATACTAGGGTTGGACATGGGGCTTGTCTCGTCCTATGTTCCAGTTAAAGCTTTCTTCTCTTCACAGAGAACAGACTAAGATTGATTTCAGGCTTCCGCCGCGAGGGTGATGAGGTCTGCACTTTTCTGGGACAGTAAGCGGCGTGGTGTGATAATTATTTACCGACGTTTCGGGACAACTTATCGGTCCCATTTTCAAGGGTCAGGAGTCTCGGACTCTTGACCCTTGAAGGTCCCAGGGTAGTGGATTTTTGTAGATTAGGTGGCACTGGGACAGATTTTTCTCCAAGTACTTGGGTTTTTCTCTGTCAGTTATTATGCCATCATTTTCAGTGTTCCTTCATCTATCATCCGGGTAATGGTCAATGGGCCCAATAGAGGCCGCATTTCCCGAGACACCATCTCACCTCACCATATGAGAAAAAGTAACGAATAAATTACCTTCTGCCATATAGAAATATTCCAAAACCAGTTCTATATATTGCGTCATTTGCAGCCGATCTAATGTAAAAGAACAGGATAATATTTCAATTAATCAGCACCAATCAGTCTTTACTTTTTCAACTGCTAGTCAATTGCCTATAAAATTCGGAAGATCGGCATTGCCATTAAATAGGGGCAAGAACCATCTGATCTGATCTGATCTGATCTGTAGACCCTGTAATTCCGGTACTGACGTAATCGTGTTACTTGCTTACGTATACTAATCTCGAGTTTATCAACTAGTGGGCCGCGACTTACTTTATGCGATCTTGAACATATAGCTTGCGTCATATTGTATGCTAGTGTATGTCCACTGAAATTTGAAGGGAAAATTGATTGAGCAGAAAATCCACTGAAAGACAGTTTCTCAGCACTTGGAACATGTTTTGCAGGTGAAACAAATGTTGTCAAAACATACCTAACCTCAGTAGAGCAGTATTTCATTCACTTTAATGCCAAACACAAATATTGTGTTCTGCCTGCCCGTATGCTGAGAGACTCTACCAAACCCACTACAATACCGACTCAGGCATACATGCCAACGTCCTTAACAGCAAATATCTTCTGTTCATACATGTAACAGGTACACGCTGTGCCATATAATACCACCTCATAACTAAAACGCGTGGCGACGGAATAACAAGCAGTTAATTTCACTCTCTGCTCCTTTTCGTAACTATCTGTTAACACAATGCCGAACTCACACAATTACACGCTAGCAAACCTTAGCCTTTTGTGTATTTAGAAGTAGCCTATAATTCATCTCAAATTACAATAACAATATTTTACAACCAGCGACCGTTTGCTCTCATTGTTCGAACTCCCTTGGCGACTCAACATAGTGTTTTGAACATTACTACATTTTTGGCACCGATATCTCACAAGTTAAGTGCATTATGGCATGGGGGCAGCACGCGGTGGCGCAGTTTCTTTAAGCACTGTCCCATAAGCCGGTAGGTCGCAATTCGATTCCTGATGGTGTCACTGGAATTTTCCGACCCCACTATGGCCCTGGGATCGACTCAGCCTCTAACAGAAATGAGTACAGGCGGCCGGTGTGTAGGGCTGACAGACGTGCCACATTCATGTGACGACTGTCTTGAAATCTGCAGACCTCAACCTCCTGGAGCCCTCAGGGCCTGTACACGGATTGCTTTTATGTGTATTATGAACACTGTTTACTGGCCGAAAATACGGAATATTTTCGACATTATTTAAATTTCCCTTGTGCCTAAGTACCTTTCTCAGCGTATCTCACTACGTTGTTCGAAATAGTAAATTTCTACGAGATTATTCAGTGTCATGTTCCTGCGGGCAATGTTCAACAACATAAATACGAAAGTCCTCTTTTCACACCAACTTTATGCTATATTACATTAATTCATTACATATAAGGAACCGCAGTACATGATATGACTCACAATCTTGAAGTGTACAGACTTTCCTTTTCATACGTCCGAGCGAGCAAGGCCTGAAATACAGAATGGCGTTTCAATTTTTGTGCCAAGGGTATCAGCTGAATGTTTTATGAGGTGCCAACTAGTTTGACGAGAAAGAGGAATACCTAACGGCGATATCATGTTTATGGCTCACTGGTCAGCTTGTTTCAAGGGGACGCAAACTTGACTGCAGTCCAAGACTTCAACGTGGATTTATTTATGACACTGTCATCGTGGTTTGAAAAATACGGTCGCGCACTCGCCTGAACCGATATTTTATTCTATTTATTTCTTGTTCATTTAACGACGCCGTTAGTAACTCAACATTATAAAGCATCGAATGACTGCTGAATAACAAGTTAAAAGGACAAGGAAATAAGTTGTCACACCGTAATTAAGCTATGCCTAAGGTCCTAGCACTTATGTGGAGGCAATGACCAAAAGAACAAAGAACCTGTTAGTATAGCCGATGTCCCGGTCGAGATTCGAACTGGGCATGATCCAAATACAAGTCAGTTTTACTGTTTGAGTCAGTACGCTCAGCACGAACGGCTTTTTGGAGCTGGCGAGACATACGAGTGATATTAAAAGTATAAGACGCAATAGACAATAGAAGCCGGAATAGCTCAGTGTTGTGATTACGTTACAGGATTGATCTGAGAACTGGGATTCACTGCTCGGCAAAAACAGGTAGTGTTTTTCCGTTTGCCATGTCTCGCTGCATCGTCCAGACCGGTTCCGGGCCCAATTCGGGCCACTATCGAACGGAGAATGTTAGCTCTTTTCCTAGGCTAAGACGACCGGAGCATCAAGCTAACCGCAGACATCTATCTAGTGTCAAGGTTAAAAATAGGGCCGACTTTACTTTCAACAGCTTCTCGATTTTGGTACTGACCAGTGCAACACATTGCTCTGCAAACTTTGTACTTCATCTGACCGGCACAAGAATCGTTCTCCAGCCATTACTTCAGCACAGTCATTAACATAATCACGGTCATCATCGCTGTCGTAGTCTTTTTTATTGTCAGCTTTGTTCTCTTTAACCTGTTAGTGAACAATGCACCCCTGAAAATCAAATTTGTGGCCTGTTATTTTCAGGTTTAATGACCCGTACGCTAATGCGGTTTCTGTTGCAGTGTCACTAAATCATTAGGAAGAAGATGGGCTGGATTGTCTTTAGGTTTCCGAACGAATACAGCTTCTGCCTTGTAATCGCGTTAACGACCCATCTGTTTGCATGCCGTGTGTGTTTGTTCCTTAATTCGATTCACACCTATATTTTGAGACAACTGCCCGATTTAGTTGAAATTTTTTATGTGTAGAATGGCGCTGCCAAACACAGCGGCCCCGTTGTCTTCAAGCCATGTACCGCTTTCCAGAGCTGTAACACTGAAATTGTGGATTCCAATTCCACTCGGGGTGTGGATGAATGTCTGCATTTTTCTTTGTTCCCTTATCCTGTGTAGGTAGGAGTTCTAAGACGGGTCGATCCTTCATTCAAGGATTATACAAACACATTCACAGACCCTGAGAACGGGAGGCCCTAGAGCAGTGAGCTGCAGCGCCTTAGAGCAACGTTATCTTCCATTAGTACGAGTCGTGTTCACGGCATGAGGACATCGAGGAAAGTGGCGGTACAACGCTCCTCATTCTTAACCTAAGGCGCAAGATGGTGAGTGGTCGGCTTAAGGCCTCGGCCACTTTGCCTACGGTGAAAGCAGCTCTTATACGCATAGAACAGGAGATTGGGTGAGTCCCACAGCCGGTCTGGAAGCTTTAGACAGGAGAAAAATATCTTGCCTTTGTTGGGAATCGAACCACGATTCCTCGGTTGTCCAGCGTAATCTTCAATTAATATAAACGCTAGTAAAACCTACAGACTATCTGGGAAGTCACCGTACCCCTGACTTATTTAGCCTTGTTTTACTTATGTGTATATTTATTATTTCATCTGACCTGCATTTTATGGATACGGCGGATGTGTGCGTTGCCACGTCCTGTGTCACCTGTTCCTACCATTTCTGGTGTTAAAAGAAGTGATGTCAGTAACAGCAGCTCTGTAGTTCAATGTTAATGTTGCAGCTCGCTGGCAGTTCCGTCAAAGAAATACGGGCCAGCGATACGACTGACTTAATACGTGGGCGCCAAAAGTCGTCAGGTCTGGATAGGCAAGGAGGAAGGTTACGCAACGAGTCTCTTAGACGCATTAACATTAGTCGTTATTCCCAAAAAAAAACTTCTTTATTCTGCCAGCAGTCTCTAAATGTCAGATTGGCATCCACCTATCTATTCCAGGTAAAAGACTGGCTTACCTAACTCCCTAACTTGTCTTATTTGCTGTATTTATGCACACTTCCAGTTCACAGATTTCCCTTACAAATCATATCGTTTCTCCTGGACCCACGCCCTTTCTACTACAGCTCCATTTCATTCAACGTCCGCCTCAAAGTGGCAGCTTTCAATCACTTAATCCTTTCCTGTAACACAGGGGTAGCTTTTTGCAGGTCGGCACTAACTTTTGCTATTAAAAAACTCTTCAGTAACGTCATTTATTACGCATCGTTCAAAGTCATCTATTTCTGCATTTCGGACATTTGTGCGTTTCTGTGTTTTCCGGGTGTTGTGAACCCACCGTCCGCTATGCAACTGTTACTTTGGCTCCTCACGCGTTGTAGTGTTCTTAATGGTACAGCGCAGTATCCCCGAAGTGACCTTTGTAGAGGAAACACTTAAGATATTTCTGTTCAGCTTCTTTGACACAACCAGGGCTGTGGAGTCGGTACACAAAAGCTCCGACTCCGACTCCTGGATTTTTAAAAGTCCGACTCCGACTCCTTCATAAAAGCTCAACATGCATTAATAACGGTAAACCTATAAGACGTTTTATCGCCACCACGTGAATCATCAGGCTACTTTTTTGACTTATAACCTATATTTAAGTATAAGTCTAATGGTTACTGTAGCTATCAGGGCTCTGGATTTGCAGTATCTAGTTAAGATTTTAGACTGAGGTCGGAGTCGGAGTCGGTACATTTTTTCCCGACTCCGACTCCGCCTAAAAATTTCTTCCGACTCCGCCTAAAATTCCTTCCGACTCCGACTCCACAGCCCTGGCCACAAAGCTACATTACGTTTGCATATTTCTCTCTGTGCTGCAAAATGTTATTCCACGCTTCCTTTGTGCCAACATCACAATTACTTTGATGCAAGGAGACAATACACACAGCACCATTTATAACATATCTGCAATAAACTAGTTGCACAAATATATACAAAGCTTGGACGACCTGAGATGGGCCTATGTCTGCCAGACAGGAATACTGTTCAGTATAGCGCACTGCATATGCGCAACGTTACCTTCCTGTCCCGCGCCAACTTGTGGCGTGCACATAATACGCCTGCTCGTATCGTCATGTGGGATAGATGGTCTTCCAGCTCAATCGTGACGTGAGGACTTCCTGTGGGCCAAAACTTTTCGGGTTGTGGAGATGGAGTGAACTGCACACTCGTGTGGCAACAGAACTCACTGCGAGGGAAGGTTATCGGAAATCGTTGCAAAAACATAGCACATGCTCCGGGATGTTTCATGTCTGTATCGCTGTGTTCGTTTACAAAACACGGGCCGAAACATCGTCGCCGAGTCCTTCACATAGTCAAAGATGGCCAAAAGCCATACTGCAAGTTCCGCTGGTCGTTACCTTACCGATTTCCGCGGCGATTGTCCAGTGCAAGCGGCAACAGTGGCACACATCACCGTTCGGGGTATTGGTAGACTGGTCAGAAGAGAATCTGAAATTCGGGTGGGAAACGGCGCGTTTCTTTCATGATAACAGAGTGCTTTGCGCGGAGATGGCTTCCCATATCGCTGCTGCAATGGTATCATCTCCTGATTCATCGTCTGACCTCGCTACTAAGCTCTCGTCAATGGAATAGTTGCTCGTATCGTCACCGTCAATGTGGCGCACAACGCGCAACTAGTAATGTAAGGGCGCGACCATGGTTCTTTCGCACATGTGTACTGCCATGCAAGGTTGCCAAGTTGTGTGCCGTGATGCGAAGTCATACAATGCAGATACAATGAAAGAAATAAGTAAGTCTATGGCACGGAGACTTCTCGGACACCCTGTATATTCTTCATCCTTCTGACCCCTAAACGTACTATGCGAACGGTGAGTGTCATTTCATGACTAATACTGTCTCGATTACTTCTCCCGTCACTTATGAGACATACAAACGCAAAATGGAAACAATACAATCTGAACAATTAAACTTCATGATCTGATGCAGCTAACGTCGCGTATTCGTATTCGGAAGGTCTTGGGTGAGCATCTCGGCCCGGAAACCAGCAATCCTGACCAGGATTTTAGTGGTTTTCCTCAATCTATGGAAATACAGGAACAGTATCTCTAAGTAGGCCACGACCATTTCTTTGTACATAAATTCCAGTTCATTATACACTCTTCGTCCTAATATTCCACGACATACAATCTGAAACTGTATACCTCATTATCGTAGATTATAACATACAGGTCAGTTCTGCTGAACCGTATCTTTCAAATAAATCTGTAGCAGGATTAATTACACAAGATCCCCCAGCCTCAGGTGCAGGTAACGTTAGCGGGCCTAGGCTGATATCGCAAGTCGGGAGAGTGCGTGAAGTCGTCTGCGAGTATATCGATGTGTTTCTGCAATTAGAGTGGTGGAGGTGCCAGCATGTGTCTGCTTACGTAGCAGCTGCAATCATGTGACTAAGGTAGAAGGGCCGTCAGGATTGTGAGACTCGCGCTGAAAGGTGTCATGCAAAATTTCGGGAACTTTATGGATGTAATCCTGCTATACGTATGTTGTACTTACCCGAATAGAATATGCATTTTCCCCCCGACCGAATGCCTTCCGAAACAATGGCTGCGCATTGGAACTGCGCAAGTGTTTTTGCTGTTTCACTAGATATAGTTGTTTAAGAAGTTAAAGATGGAATCCATTGGGAGAGACGGTCCCCTGAATTAGGGATATTTATGGGAAGCTTATCCAGAATTGGAATGCCCACCATATTCTGGGGCACATTAGCATATGGCGTGTGATGTACAGGTCAATAAAGGCTTGCACTCTGTATAAATTTTCAGCGTTTAGTCTTAGTCTGGATAAGAATTATGACAATCGTTAATGATACTTAAGAGAAACACAGTAAGCAACGCAATCACAGTCAGCTGTTTCTGGGAGATTTCAGAAGGTGTTGCCTAGGTGAAGCAGCTACTCCTGTATATTAACAGAATTCAAACGTAAATGGACCGACGATGAAGCAAGAACTTCATATCAGATGTTAGACTTGGATAGGGCTTTATTATTTCTTAGCTACAGCAGATCGCCCAACCTATGTGCCTTAAAATGTAGGGAAATTCCGAAAGTTCGCCTCAACTCATTAGCGATTTGGAACACCATCTTTGTAGCTGGGACTAGACTACGCAGCGCACCAAGGCACTAGTTCTTTGGTGTATCTTCAAGGTACGCTTCCAGGCTGTATCAACACCAACCCGCAAGCCACATAATGGCTTCCAGCACGTCACCCCAAGGAAACTCCTAATATACCCTCATGCAGCCGTGCTCCATATGTCAATTGCTGTCGCCATGGGGCTTTTGTGGAACCCAAAATTTGATCACCGTTTTTCACAGCCACGATACAAATATACGGCCAGGCCGTTAGATGGGACCGGGGACCTGTTTCCGACAGGAACAGGGATATTTTTCTTCGGCACCACGTCTAGACCAGCTCAGAAGCGCATCCAGGCGCCTACGGATACGGGGGCCTTTTCTACCGTAAGGATCCTGAGGTTGACCACTTCTGCATCCGGTGTCAAGATTATCAATGCGTGGAGGTGCATTAAATACACGGACTTACCTCTGGCCTCCTTGCGGGGACTTCACGAGCTTCACGGCGAAGAGGAACTGGATGGCGCACACCAGGAGGCAGCACAGGTTGAGAGACAGTGTGAGAGCGCAGAGTGCCAGTGTGACCTCATACACGACGACATATTCATCGGCCGAGATGATGGTCAGCTGTTCTGTCCTTCGCATATCTCTCACGTCTGTGTGCGTCATGGGCGAGATCTTGAGCAGGAAGATCAGAGACAGGAGTGCGAGCAAAAGAGACACCAGGCACAGCAGACCCAACGACGTCAGCATTTCTTTGATCCCAGCTTCCTTCGACCTGGTCATGAACCGTGATACATTTGCTGGAATCAGTGCGCTTGCACCACTTAAACTTGTGGTGCGACCTCTTGAGATATGTAAACCCCCGTTCGCTATTTTGGGTGGGGTTACAACCTGAGTTACAGGTCCATTCATTGTTATATTGTTTACAGCTAGGTTACCGCCTCCACCACCCCCCGGGCTCACCCCACTAGAAGTCCCTAAAGAATGTTTCGATGTACTGAGGGTAGAGACGTTCAGAGCGTGGGAGTGGTTTAACCTTTGAGAAAGGTTCATGCTGAGGTTCAGCTGAGGTTGGTGTTGAGATAGAAGATTTGGACCACCACGAAGACGACCCCCGTGTGTGCCCGGTGCTGAGAGGTCTGTCATCATGACAGTACCGTCCGGCTGTGTTCTGGCCACTGGGTGATGAGCTGCACCGTTCATCATCGCTGCAGGTGATGGCGCTACTGTTGTTAACATATGCTTTAACATGGCTGTCACTAAACGCCGGCGCCCTTATACAATGACGTCCGATAGATGCGGAGACATTTGATGACGACGTCATCCACACGTTCACTGCTGGCACAACTTGATTATAACACAACACTTTTCAATTTGAATTAACACGACGAAACACCAACCGAAATACAATAGTCTTCTCACGCCATTTTCGTGTAACTATGGTCACTTTTCTACAGGACCAGGGCTTAGAGTATTACTACACATGCGTATCAGCTTCATTCTAACTTGTTTAAACAACATCTCTTTATTTTAAAATAAAAATATTAAATTCATGACTAAATCGAACTTCTACCTAAAGTTGTTATCACTTCAAATTTGCACTTTGGTATTCACTCAAGCAATATGACGTATAAACTTCTAACTCCATTCCATAAGCTTTAAAACACACACATTAAAGAAATATAATCCCTGCCAGGTTGAATATTTACTGTCTCACAGCTGAAGGTCATCCGTCTTGGTTTCATGTAACTGTGTATGAGTGAAGACAGAAGCCCCTGAAGTCGCTGTCGTAGTGTGGGCTGTGGATGCCAGTGCAGAGTACTGACTGCTTGGAATTCTGTCTGCAGCAGTACCTGAAGACAAAACGAGAGAAATACAGCCAGCTGAACACATGAAAGTGCCTTCAGGTGACAACGGAAAACAGGGCAAGGAAACATAATGGGAAGAAACTGATGGTACTTCATCAATGATAAATGTTAACAAGACAGGCACTCTATGTATAACGTAACAGCGAGGGGCGTTCCTGTAACCTTCGTTGCTATGGTAAAGGAATAAGTATTACACACTCTGAGTACGTGTCTGTAGCCTTAGTTATTCAGCATGCAGTGCGCATGCGCCATATTATATTGTCATCTGTGGCCTGTCCGGCTCTGCCATATTTCTCAACATCGCCACAAACGGCACGATTTTCGGGGGGGCGGGGGGGTTATTTAACATAAAATGCGTGTTTTGATTTTCTCTACAACGTTTGACTGAAATATTTCTCATTCTAAGACGAACTCACCGAGCTGTTATGATAAATGTACATACGTCTTCATGTAAGTGCCCGTTATTCTTGTCAGATAGTAATAAAACTTGAATTTTATCGACAGATTTTCGAAAAATCTTCAAATATCAAATTTTATGCAAATCCGTCCAGTATGAGATGAGTTATTCCGTGCGGACGGACAGACAGACAGACATGACAAAGGTATTAGTCGCTTTTCGCAATTATGCCAACACGCCTAAAAATAGATCAGTACACTGAAGCCACAGACAGAAACTCCATAGTTGGACGAGATTACGGCGTTTGAGGCTTCTTCCTTTTGTGTTGTTATATTCCACTCCAGCCTCCCCAATCTTATTTCCATGCAGTTATCACTGCTAATATCTGTTCATACAGAATGAATAAATGACTCGAATGGAATATGCTGGAGGGGAAAATGTAACAGGCCGAGGGATATGTGCTGGGGGTCGATCCAGGGACTCCGTGGCTTCACTATGGATAGTACGACTACAATGAACGGGTGGGGGGGAGATATTACGGAAACGTATACTGCACTGGTTACCGCCAGTTGTAAGAGACCTACACAGAAGTGTAAGTGGACGACAGAGTGTTCATTATGAAGAGATAAAACCAATCCCATTACAGGCCCTTAGGTTTCCAGGAGGCTGAGGCTCCCAGACTCCTAGACAGTCCGTACATGAAGGTGGTAAGGTTGTCAGCCCTACGCACCGGCCGCTTTTACCCCCCAGGAAATATTCCTGGTACTCATTTCTGTTAAAGGCTACCGAAAGGATTATGTCAATGAAAAATTCCAGTGACACCATCGGGAATCAAACACGCGACCTTCCGGTTTGTAGCGCAGTGCATAAACCAATTGCTCCACCGCGGCCCCGATTATGAAGAGAAACTTTAGGTTTGGAAGATGGAGACTGGGAAGAGAGGGTGCTGTGGGAACTTAAGGTGGCAAACACGTGAAGCGATGAAGTCAAGGGAAGGAATAATAATATGTTTAGTACTGATGTGGTAACACTAAGCGGAGATGAATGATCAGCTTCACGATCCGGTCGCTTTAACCCCGTACTAATTAGGTATGGTGCTGGACGGACCCCATAATCGATCTGGTTGTGATGAACAAAATGAAGTCCCTGGCTCTTCGATAAATCGAAGCCCAGACGTTCAGCCCCAGCAGCTCGCTGTTATACAGTTATGTACGGTGTGTCGTACAGAGACAGTGAAGTACTTTGCTTTTCGCGACAAATTTGCAAATCAGTACTTGCGATATGTGAAAAGGGCATTCAACATGATGGATAGCAATTCAAACAATGTCACTAGATCGTCACTGTTATCTTTTGCTTGTGGTTGGTTGTAAATACTGTTTCCCGTGAACGTGAGCATATCTCGGTAAAACCACTTCGAGGTCATTCTGTATATGTATTACTCAGTTCCTGGGGCGGAGAGAGAAAACCTGCACGACGCTGCATACAGCCTTCGATGGTGATGTGCCTCTGACCCCACAAGGACGTAGGCGTTAAAGGACAACTTTATTTACAGAAACGAAGCGTATGAAGTGGATTCATCCGGCTCTGGATAGGATATAGGGGCGGGTTCTTGTGAACACAGTAATGGCTCTTTAGTTCTTATGAAGCTTAGGAGTATCTTGACCATCTGTGGTACTACGTTCTCGAGGACTGTTCCCTCCCACCCAACCCCCGCCCTAATGGCACAACAGCCTCTAGTGGAACAGGGCCTCCTCACTGTCGAGGCTTCACGATGACAGACACACCACACTCGGTAGGACTCCTCCTCTGGACGAGTGATCAGCCCGACGCAGAGACCTCTACCTGACAACACACAAGACACAAGAGACAGATATCCATGCCCCCGGCGGGATTCGAACCCACAATCGCAGCAAGCGAACGACCGTAGACCCACGCCTTAGACCGCGTGGCCACTGGGATCGGCTGTTGAGGACTCTGCTTCATGTAGTTAGTTAGTTAGTTAGTTAGTTAGTTAGTTAGTTAGTTAGTGCTGCTTGGTTGGTTGGTTGGTTGGTTGGTTGGTTGGTTGGTTGGCTAGCGAGCTATGTAGCTAATTATTTAGGTAGTTATATACAGTATAAATGATTAATCACCAGAAAGCACGAAAATATTTGTGATACCATGAGTATTTCCTGAAAACAAGAAATACGGGTTGAAACGTCTATTGAAATCAAGGTTTATGCTGACTTTGCAAATTCCATTGTCTTTGAACAGCTTGTCTGAAAGCATTACGTGTACGCCTGTGTGTTCTCTGCACGGCTAAGAATGCAGGATGGCAGTACGACAGGTCTCGGGTTGGCAAAGGAGAAGAGGCCGCCGCAGTGACATGACACCAAGCTGTGTTAAACTGTATTATACCTAGCTACAGAATTCAGCTGTAGCAATAGCTTAGAGTAGAAATTAAATGTAATCCAGCGCGACGTACATATGCAAGGCAAAAGTAAAGTAATCCCTTACTTAACCCTTTAACGACGGGGTGAGAGCGCTTTGCTACCCAATGCTCACAGATATCCCAAAGAGCATTGCTTTCTGGAAGGTCTCCAGGCTTCGCCTGTTTGCCCTTCTTGTTAGAGCAACGTGTGGATGAAGATGAGTATGGAGCACTGATGGAATGATACTGACAGAGAAACCCCGAAGTACTCGGGGGAAAAACTGGTGCCAGTGAAACTTTCTTCACCACTGATCTCACATGGATTTGAGATCGAACCCAGGTTTCCGCGGAGAGAGGCCGGCGTAAGAACGGAGATGATCTGAATTATATTTGTCATCCTTCATTCGCTTTGATTTTCATCTGTTGCTGATACATTGTATAGTGGTTGATAAGTGAGGTAATCAGGACACGGAAAAAATATGTATATACAGTTTGTATAAGCAGATCAGAAAGCAAGAAACCAGTTGACGGTTTAACGGGTAGATGAAACGATAATATTGGTAATGATCTTATTAAAAAAAGTGTACGGGTGTCGACTAGATCCACCTGACGGCGTGTTTTGAACTCAGTAATGAAACTTTAGGTTCCACAAAAAGACAGGAAAATTCTTTACTAGCTGGCTAAATACTGTCGAATTCGGTTATAGCATCATAGAAAGGGACTGAATATTTTGTGTCGTTATAAACGAGTGTCGTTATAATCGAGGAGTAGGCCTATAATGTTATGGTTAACTTAATGTGATGGTTAACAGCGGAGAATTAGTTGGTACCACAGAACATGTGACGTTATGTACAAGGTGTCTCTTAAACCGATATCGTTATAACCGGGCTCGACTGTATTAGCTTGTCAGGAGGGACTCTGGTCTATGAATTTGATTGACGTTCGTATTAATTATTCCGGAAGTAAATATTATTTACGCAGCCAATAATTAGGACAGATATTATGTTGCGTAACCAAGAAACTGTTTATATCGTGCTTAAGTATGTAACATATCGGAAAATGCTGTACAGAAACATGAAGTTGCTTCGTGTCATGTGTCTACTTGTTATACTGCGTGAACAGTTTTTGACAATTCTTATCAATTTTAAAGTAGAACTTTATTGTGTGCGAGAAAATTAAATTCGTCCGACACCTTTTAACGTAAACAGCACTGTCTTCTGGAATGTGACACCGTGTAGGTACATACTGCCTATTCTATCCTGAAGATGGAGGCAGCAGTTTCTTCCGAAACGGTAAATTTATATCAAACTACATAGCGTCACATCACTGCTCTCCCTAAGCAGCACTGTGAGAAACCCAAAAGACACAAAGGGTATGGCAGACCACATCAAGTATATTGACAAAATCCATTCTGGGAGTTTTAGTGATGCAACGTGAAGACTGGCAGGTATGTCCATTACTCCTGAACCAGAAGCAAGTTGCCTCAGGCGGTAGCGCTGCTGGCTTGTGTTCAGGAGGTGTCCTCTTCGAATCTCGTCTCGGTGGCCGATTATCCTGACACACTGTTCATGATTTTTCTCAGTCCCTTCAGATAAATACAGGCATATACCTCAAATTACGCCACGACTGCTTCTTTTCACATAGTTTCTAAATTAATGTGCGCCGATCATCATACCATACACCGACTGTAATATAGGCTACTGACAGCACCGTTAACCTTTTAAAGCCTAGCGGTAACTTTACATACCATCAGGTTTAACATTAAAAAATTCTACGTGGTGCCCACATTGCGTTTATGTGTTTTGTACGGATCTCAGAACAAACAGCAACTTTTGCCTTATAAAACATTAAGAGACTGGTTTTTATAACCGAAGTGGAGAGTGTTTACAGCGCGGTACGCACTGAGTCCTTATATAAAACAGATATGCTTCGTCTTTAAAGGGTTAAATAAACCACACACAAATGAGTACTACCCATTATGCGGGATGTGAACAGCTAAGACGGCCGGGAGCGTGGCTTTTGAATCCCCGCATTCCAGCGTCCCGCAGTTACCTGCCCACACAGGCCGCCGACACTGAATCATCTCCGTGCCCTCGCCCCAGGCGTACTGCGTCGTCAAGGCTACAAGGCGCGGGAGAAGCCAGGCCAAACAGGATCCGACCTGCCAAACTTCGCTAAGTTCCACACTATCATCTTTGGGTTACGACATCGCGTACTCTGGGAGGTGGATACCAATATCTCGGGGGAACAAACCGTCTCACTATTTCAGTCAATAGGCTAAGTGTGGAAGTAGTATGTTCCTTCGAAAGAATTACAGTCCCCTACAACACTGGTTGTTCCATCTTTAGCCGAAGCCCGAAGATGGAGGCAGTTTATTTCTCCGAAACCACACTGCACGGTCTGTTCTCTGTCTCTTATATGTGCTGCCGAATGGGTGGTATGCACTGTAAGGTAACGGAGCAGGTGGCAGATACGAACCTGCATCAACCGTGTTCGTTTGTTCACTGATTCGAGTGTATTTCTGCTACTTTTTCCTGTTCACTTCGTACAGTGTATAAAATATTAAGTTTACTGGCGATAGCACTAGTTTGACTGTAGCACGTGCAGGAGAAGTTATGTAAGCCAGTGTGTCTCCTTGCGTTATCTGTACACAAGGCATGAAGTGATAGCAAACGGGGATCGTGTCCGACCGCGTGTCTGGAGGTATTATTCCACGTATTTACTGCTCATATTTCGATTAAATTTGGTGTAAGGAGAAATTAAATTAGGTTTTTATCTGTCCAACAAAACTTTGATTTTGACGTGCAAATGAAGTCCTAAAATAGTCTTCATTGATTAAGCACTAATTACATGAAGGCGTTTGCGGGAGTGAAGGCACAGGTCCACACATACTCGTACCTTCAGCACCAGATGCAGGTGGTCAGCTTCACGATTCAGCCGCTTTACCCCAGTAGGAAATAGCCACTGTTTTCCATTATGGGTACTTCTTATGAATCTACGAGGGTAAATCAAAAAGTACACGTAATTTGTAAATTAAGCGAGTAGCAAAAGCGACAGCACCCGACTGATTGTTACCTGGATTCTGCCGGGTTTGAACATGCACCGAACAGCACTCCACCGTCGCTGTGGTTGAAGCAGTGACTGTGTAACCGTGGACGCTGCGCTTTACTATTGCACCGTCCTTGAACACCGTGCCATAATAAAGATTTGTTTGGGTAGAATGGGTCAAACTCACATTCACCGAAGAATGTTAGCGCCAGGGTCGGCCGTAGGCCAACTGGACCGATTTGACGCGCTAATGGGGGATTCGCGCATTAGTAATTTTTAAAAATACACATTGTGATACCACACAAAGCTCCCAGACTGATTTTATAATGAGAGTATTTTTTTAAATTTTTCATCCTTACTTACCTTAATAAACCAAAACATAGTCCTTTTTTGTTCTGCGCAATAACTTTTAGGGGCCCGCCACAAGGATCGCAGTTGGGCCCCGCGTTTGCTAAGGCGGCACTGGTTAGCGCATTAAAGTAGTGCTAAACTGTTTGAGTCAGAGAAAGGCTTAGGAATGGGTAGAAACGTTTAACGTTTTAAAGCCTAGCGGTAACTTTACATACCACCAGGTTTAACACTAAAAAATTCTACGTGGTGCCCACGTTGCGTTTGTGTGTTTTGTACGGATCTCAGAACAAACAGCAACTTTTGCCTTATAAAACATTAAGAGACTGGTTTTTATAACCGAAGTGGAGAGTGTTTACAGCGCGGTACGCACTGAGTTCTTATATAAAACAGATACGCTTCGTCTTTAAAGGGTTAAATCAGGAAAAAAAGTGTGTCTGATAAAGCTGCTGGTTCCCCACGAAAGTTCAGAAGTGTCCCCTCTGCCAAAAAAGTCTTGCTGATCTTCTTCTGGGATATGAAGGGACCTGCTTCGGAACATTATCAAGAAAAAGGACAAACTGTTAAAGAGTGCAGCTTACTCGCTATGCTTGAAGACAAATTAAAACCTGCCGTCAAATACGACAATGCTCGCCCCACAAGTTGTGGCCGCAAAAAGAGACAATTCGAAACCTCAAGTCGAGGTTCTGCCACATCTACCTTACAGTCCCGACCTCGCACCCTGAGACTCTCATGCCTTTGGTCCACTTAAAGAGGCATTAAATGGTCGCCGGTTTGACAGTGATGAAGAAGTGAAAGAAGCGGTGTATACGTCGAATTCGGGAACAAACCTGAAACCTTCTCTGATGGAATCAGGGGGCTTGTGAACCACTACAAAACGTGTGTGGAACTGCAGGGAGAATATGTTGAAAAATAATAGACCACAGCTGTTATGTACATCTCAGTTTCTTTGTGCTTAGTGTTACCTTTACTTTTTGATCTACCTACGTAACTCCTATTCCCCGTTCTCCAAACATTACTGTGCGGGTCAGTGACATCAGTGGTAAAAGAAAAAATCTTTTTGTGCTCTTCAGTGCTTAGCCCACTGCCTGTCCCGGCTTCAGATCCATCTTTCAAATGGTCTGTCTATCTACAGGCCATCGAATTGGCTTGTTTTGAGACGCTGTCATTATGTGAGACTTACAGACGTTGGTGGTAGGATGACTGGTGAATGGATTAGAAACGACCTGAAAGGAAGCGGTTGGGGTTTATCGCGGTAGCAAAAAAGTACAATTTTCCCCGTCCACGCCATGCACACATATAAGAGGAGTAGAGGTATAGGTCCACTCATTCTTAACGTTTTAAAGCCTAGCGGTAACTTTACATACGACCAGGTTTAACATTAAAAAATTCTACGTGGTGCCCACATTGCGTTTATGTGTTTTGTACGGATCTCAGAACAAACAGCAACTTTTGCCTTATACAACATTAAGAGACTGGTTTCTATAACCGAAGTGGAGAGTGTTTACAGCGCGGTACGGACTGAGTCCTTACATAAAACAGACAGGCTTCGTTTTCAAAGGGTTAATCTCGGCAATATATGGAGGTGTGGTCCAATTCACGCCCCCGCCGCTTTACCAAAGAGAAAGAAGACCTGTACCAGTCTCACAGGCGGCTGGGTAGGCCCCAGGGCCACTCTCTAAGTTTTCGAGAAGAGAAAAATCTCTTAATCGTGTCGGGATTCGAATCCCGTGTCGTCCAGCCCGTAGCCTAATCACTATACCAACTGAGCTATCCCAACTTTGTTATTGCAGTAACGTCCCAGGATTTTTTGAAGGGAGTGACAAAACTACAAAATCCTCGGTCAGGGTAGCTGGTGCTCCAGTATCTTCATAACACAAGGCTTGACGTTACCCCTACACCAACCTGCTCGGTGCGTTTGGCTAACATTTAAATCCAAGCCTGGACAGTCAGTCACGTTGCATTCTCTCGAGGTGATTTGACCATTTAAGGAGAATATTGCGATGTGTGTTGCTGCGTAGGCCTATACTGTACTGCGAGATGGGAGTATAGTGATGGGTTCTTGTGAGAAACGTATGAACCTGCAGTTTGCGTAAAAGGCGAGAAACTTACGCAACTGATCGACAGTCAGGTTCTCATTAACGACTCTGTTCCATCGAGGTAGATAAACTTTATTCTCTTAAATTTATGATGAAATAAGTTTTTGCCTAAGAATAACGTCCAAAGAAGACGCTCCTGTATTGGAAAGAAAGGTCGGGGTACCGCGACATGTCTGTACATGAAACTGGAAGCCGCTCTGTTTGCCTGCCGGTCATGTCCCCGTAATTTAAATGCCGATGAAGAAACTGCGGTGCGAGCAAGATTGCATGCTACAGGATCCACCCTGTAGGGCGTACCTCGTAACCATTGCCTTTACAAACTGAAGTCAGTCCGTTGCTTCCATCTACATGAACCAAGTACACGCAAACAGACGCACTCCAGCACAGAGGAGGTAAAACGCAGTTTCTTCTGTGCTTAATTAACCTTTTAAAGCCTAGCGGTAACTTTACGTACCACCAGGTCTAACATTAAAAAATTCTACGTGGTGCCCACATTGCCTTTATGTGTTTTGTACGGATCTCAGAACAAACAGCAACTTTTGCCTTATAAAACATTAAGAGACTGGTTTTTAAAACCGAAGTGGAGAGTGTTTACAGCGCGGTACGCGCTGATTCCTTATATAAAACAGATACACTTCGTCTTTGAAGGGTTAAGCGCATCATAAAGACGTACAAGGGAGTGGAAGTATAGCTCCACGCATTCTTACTGTCGGCACTAGCAGGGCCACCGAGAGCGGGTTCAGGCCAGGATGAGAAAAAATTTTAGGCCCCTCGCCATCATGGGCGGATCGGCTAAAATATTTACACTAAATCGGAAAGATTGACTCTCAGTTGCAGAGTGACTTGAGCTTGGGGAAACCGGCGATACGTGGATATTACAGGTACTGGTAAAGTTTCCGGTGCCCGCGCCATGATAGCATGTAGAGATGTAGGGGTATAGCTCCACTCATTCTTAACCTTGCCATTGGTTGGAGGCAAGTAATTAACTTCACATCCTGGCCAAACATATACACGTCTTGCTGCTTCTTTAAATTTCTTGTTCGAAACCGACTTTATGCATGGTTTCTACAGTTCATCGTAGTCAATGCTGTGATAACACCTTCAATTATCTTACAATTCATCGTTCAATATTAACATTCCACGCCATGTAACCTGAGCGTATAGAAAAATGTTCGTGAATGAATAACCCAAGAAGTAATCCAATCTAATGTAGAAGTGTGCCCATATCACTTCGGAGTTTATTAACAGAGCATAAATATACGTTTTTGTGTCATATAAAGTGTGTTACCTTATGGCATTGCGCTGAGGTTTGTACGAAACTAAGGCTCTTTCAGTGATAGTAATTTTATTTCTGTGCTCTGTTTGTTAAAATGATGACTAGTGAATTAGTCATTGGAACAAGAGAAATTTTATGAAATCGGTGTCCTTGAATTTATTTAAATAAGTTTCTTCTGACCGCTAATTATCACTGCGTCCCATATTTTCTTCTGACATGGCACCCACTTTCACTTGTTCACATACGTAAAATGACAACATACGCTTTCTGCATAGCATACAGTTATCTCGCAATATCCATTAAACATTCAGCAAAGCAAATATCACTATGCTAAGTCAGGTGTTTAGTTTTGCAAGAACGTGGCCTCATTTTCATCCGCGTTTATCATATAAACAGGTACCAGGTTTCACTTCCTTAAAGCATAGCGGATACTTGTGTGTGTGTGTGTGTGTGTGTGTGTGTGTGTGTTTAAGTAGGTCTGCGGCCGAGCGCTTGCTGGGATCGTGGGCTCGAATCCCACCGGGGGCATGGATGTTTGTTGTGAGCCTTTGTGTTGTCAGGTAGAAGTCTCTGCGACGGGCCGAACCCTCGTCCAGAGGAGTCCTATTGAGTGTGGTGTGTGTCTGAGTATGATCAAGTGAAAATAAACAACCTCGACACCTACTCTGAGTAGGTGAAGAAGTGAGTACTACGACAAACAGCAGTACGGTTCAGTCTGTCACAGTCAAAGGCTTACCGCCGTAAATTGTGTTGGGATAAAAGCGGCTGCACTAAGTTATCATGCAGCTAAATTGTTGCTTTGTGATTATAACAGATCTCGTTAACCGAATTGGGTTTCCGCTGGCCTTATTAGGTTCCGAGTTACAGAACATGACGGACGGACGGTAGATAGTAGAGTGAGTACAAGCGATCCTTATCATTGTCATCTTCTGCTGTGAAGCACCCTGGCAAGGCACAACATCCGAACATTCAGATATTAAACTAAAACCCTTTGTTCGAATGTAGTTTAAAAAAAGGTAATACAGGCATACAGCGGGGCATATGTATAACTACACTCATTCTTAACGTCGGCATTAGATGGAGGTGAGTGGTTAAGTTCACGCTGCGGCCGCTTTACACTCGGGGAAAGAACCGAAGTACTAGACTAGACTCCCAACTCATCAGGGAAGATAGACTACCATAGAGTTAATTTTTTAATATTTATCTACCTAGTTGGTTTTTAGTTAGTTACTTAGTTTACAGTATCTCAAAGGTCCTGCTGCAGGGAGTTACTGAGTTACTTATCTAACACCCAGTTACTTAGTCATCAGCTTCGAGTAACTATAGGCTACATGCAAGTAGCTAGTTAATTCTTTGCTTAGGACCTGCTAAAGAACTCTGCCCTGTGAATTTAGTTAGTTCTCAGAACTTACTTATCTGCTTACCGAGAATGACTGTACTGTCCCTCGGTCATTCGGACTATATGGGGGAAAAGTGGCCCTGATTATCCGGGAATCCGAATCACCGAGGGAAAACTCTGTGATGTAGGTAACATACAACATGACAGGTAATGTATGTATAATGTTACATTCAGGCGCGTTCGCGTAACTATTGTTGACGTGGAAAAGCAATAGATATTACATATTCTGAGTGTGCGTTTGTAGCCTTAGTTATCTAGCATGCAAAGCACATGCGCCGTATCATATTGTCATCTGTGGCCTGTCTGGCTCTACGATACTTTTCCACCATTATCTCACAAACGGCACGATTTTCGGAAAAAACTTACTGAACACAAAATGTGTTTTGATTTCACCTACAACTTTTGTGTGAAACACTTCTTGTTCTAAAAAGAATTCAGTGAGACATTATCATAAATGTACGTAGGTCTTCATGTAAAGTTCCAGTTATTCTTGTCAGAGTTTAACGAAACTTGAATTTGCTCAACAGATTTTCGAAAAATACTCAAATACAAAACCTCATGAAAATCCGTCGAGTAGGAGCACAGTTGTTCCATGCGGACGGACAGACAGACAGGCAGACATATAATAGTCCCTTTTCACAATTTTGCGAACGCACCTAAAATCATTACTCAGAGCTAAAGTATAACTCCTTAAAGTCTAAATACTGCACTTAACAGTATGTAATAGTAAAAATAATAATAATCAATCAGTCAATCGGTATTTATTAACGTGCAAGCTTAACAGCAAAAATGCCTATTATAAAGCCAGCACGAAAAAGAAACACAAATACAAAAACAGCACAAATACACAAACACTAAACAAACAAACAAACAAACAAACAAACAAACAGGCAATCAAAAGAATTCAATATTTCAGGAAGAGATATGTAAAATTACTGGGGCAAAACCCCTGCACTCTGAAGAAATACAAATAAGTTAATGTAAGAAATGTGAGAAATGTTCAGTTTCAGCACAAAAACTGCTTTAAAGAAGTAACAGGCTTCCTAAAGATATTTCGACGTCTTTGCACACGCGATTTGCAGCCGTTACACATCGCGCTGTCGGAGAGTTTGTACACGTAGCAGTGAACAGAGAGGAGTTTCTGACACTGCGAGAAGGAACACGTATGCCAGTGGTGTCCAAGAGAGAGGGGCAGCATTTTAGGCCTGAATAAACAGAGATAAGGAATAGCGCATCCAAATGAAGCCTTCTATCATGCAGGGCATGGAGCTTCAGAGATTCAAGAAAAACCTCATAAGTAACATGGTTGTGAGTAGAGAAACGATTTTGACACAGAGCAACGAACTTCCGCTGGATGCGTTCAAGCTCTTCAGCATCAATGGCCGTTATAGAGTTCCATACTGTTGAGGCATACTCAAGCTTGGGTCGAAATAGTGTTAGATACAAAATAAGTAGGCTACCAAGGGTAGAAAAGGAATAGGTTACAGTTTGTATTAAGCCCAGCGTCTTTATATATTGGGAGAAAATGTAGTCAACATGCGCGTGGAAATGCAATTTAGAATCAAGTAGTATCCCGAGGTCTTTTATAGTTTCAGTATGGGTTACAGACGAGTCACTTATTTTATAGTTGTAATAAAGAACACTTGTTAATAATAATAGTAATAATAATAATGCGACGGGGCATTTTGACGCTGTCACTTCACTGTAATGGTGAAGTAAGAGAAACAGAGCTGCGACCGTCGAGAGATCGCGACCGTAACTGCTGAGGAGTTAAAGACTGGCTGCCTCTTCCCGCTCACCCACGCCACCCGTCTCTGCGTACGGAGTGTCAGATTCCACCCGGTGTTCCGAACCATGACCGGATCATCGGGCGGAAATAGAGGGCTATAGTTGGCCCAGGAACTGTCCGGAGTATCCGGGGATCCCGATTGCCGAGGGACTACTGTGGTTAAATTGCCGGTTAATTTTGTAGGAGCCCCTGAAGTTCTCAACTCTGGCACTGGGTAGACAGTTGCTTATCAGCTGCTGAGCGTGGAGATAAGGTAATTGGTTGGTTGGTTGGTTGGTTGGTTGGTTGGTCGGTCGGTTGGTTGGTTGGTTGGTTTGTTGGTTGGTTTGTTTGTTGGTTGGTTTGGTTGGTTGGTTGGTTGGTTTGTTTGTTGGTTGGTTGGTTTGGTTGGTTTGTTTGTTGGTTTGGTTGGTTGGTTGGTTGGTTGGTTGGTTGGTTGGTTTGTTGGTTGGTTTGTTGGTTGGTTTGGTTGGTTGGTTGGTTGGTTTGTTGGTTGGTTTGTTTGTTGGTTGGTTTGTTTGTTGGTT